>CAEMYA010000427.1:388856-402429 GCA_903131615.1 Diplodus sargus | reverse complement strand
GATAACCTCTGATAACACAAAGGTAGCTAGCTGCTAATGTTAGCAGCTAGCCAGCGCTCGCTAACTCCTGATTCTCTACAGAGACGCGACTTTGTCACCTCCCTCTCTCTGGTTCCACCCGGAGTCACAATCCTGTTTCTCTCAACTCAGAACTAATTTTTAATCCTTTTTCTCCTTTTAGTATCACAACATGTTTCCGGTGCTGTCGAGAATAATTAGAAACACTCAACTCAAATGTTCCACTGATGACATCAAGTTTCGGAGGAAAGTCTCGTGCATTTTGTAAAATCAATCACATCGAACAATTTAACCAGTGACAAATATTTTTTTTATTTCCAAGACTCACTCAGGTTCACTCCACAGAGGGAGACAATTAAAACTCTAATTAAAAGTATTTAACATAAAACTGTTGCTCTGGAATTCTTATTTTGGTCTTTCAAGTCTCTTAATCTCAAATTTTTCTGGGCTAGCTTTGATTTTGTGCTCCTCGGAGTCGCAGCAGGAACCAGCTGATTATCTGAGGAGTCGCTGAAGACTGGAAACAAAAAGAGAACGGGAGTAAATATCTGCGACACACAACAGATGAAGGTAAACACTCTGTGTCTGCTTGGTGACCGTGTGTTAGCACGTTAGCACGTTAGCCAGATTAGCTTTAAATGTCAGTGTTTGCAGCCAATCAGTGAAAAAAGTAGAAAATCAGGTCAGAAATACAAATTTATTCCATCATACAAACTGAGAACATTAGTATAAAAACATTTATTGTTATAATGTTATAACAATAATTGTTATAATATCAGAGTTTAATAAATAAATAAATAATATTCTGGTGACGCGACTCGCTGCTGTGAAAATATCTCAGCATTTTAATTTGAAATGTTTTATGTCATAACAATAAATTAACACGTTTTAACATTAAGATAAATAGTTTGTTGTTATTACAGGATGTTTTTACATTATAAAAAAATAAAACTGATTATATATATATACATATATATATATATGTGTATATATATATATATATATATGTATATATAACATTATCAGACAATTGTTCTTGTTATGACAAATATTATCAAGCCTTCTTTAAAACGATAAAAGACTACAGTTAGAACGTGATAGCTTAAATTTGTATTACATGCTGTTACACATTATAACGTGATGAAATAACCTGCAAAGATGTTTAATGTAATTACTATAAATGATCTCGTCATAACAAGATAAAGTATATTGTTGTTTCCTGGTGTCATGAGACAAGTTTGTGTTTTGTAACAAAATAAAAATGTCTTAAATGCGTCGTGATGTAACAATATGAATTATTATGACAAACTGAATATCTTAAACACTCACTCACGTTATAATAAGATCAATCTGATTTTTTTTTCTGTCTCTGTATAATAATAATAATAATCTGTATAATTCTCACTGTCTCTTGAATCTAGTTTATTTCCAGAACTTGGACCTTGTGTTTGGTATGAACCGGGCTGCAGAGCAGGACTGAAACACGGGTCGGTACTGAGCGTGTCACCAGGGATGAGTTGTGTTAAAGATGAACACACATCAGACTTCAGTCAGTGGCTCTGTGTGTGTGTGTGTGTGTGTGTGTGTGTGTGTGTGTGTGGTGTCATCAGGTCTCCTCTTTAAAGCGCTCTGATTGGACGAGCCTCCCTGACTGCATTAAGCTACAGATCATGCTCTCCTGGATCTGCTCCGGGCTCCGTATCCTCACTTATCTCTGGTGGATGATTGACAGGTCGGGGTTTATTTCCCCTGAGACCGCCTCCTAACCCCCCCGCCTGCGCTCTCATTGGACGATCTCCCCGCTCGCTCTCATTACGCCCCTTATCTCTGTGCCCTGCTCATAAGGTTTATCTTTTTAATTATGTCGCCGCTAACCTGCTGAAGAGGCTTCACGAGTGCCTATCAGTGTCCGGGGTCTCCTGCGCCGCAGACCTTTCTGTTGTCTGGTCACACACACACACACACACACACTCGGCTGGTCCCACATGGGCCGGGCCTCCTTCTGTTTCCTCACATACAAAAGCAGAACCTTTGTGTTCAGGGTCCACTGACGGGAGATAACCCATTCATGCACGGGCTCGATTATACATTCTGTTTCTGTGTCTCACCTGCTCACCCTTCTGTTTGTCCTGATTGTTCGTCCTCGCTCTCATTTCCTCGCGGCGTCTCAGAGGTTGTGGTTCTTCCGGCGCGGTTCGCTGTTCAAGGTCAACGAGCTCTCGTGATCGTCCGATGCGGCGCCGCCTGCCTGCTGGATCTGGACCGGGATTAGAGCGAGCGTCAGGCGTCAGATGACCCGACACACAGGTACTCACAAAGACATCCGAGTCAAGCCCCCGTTAGCACTCTGCAAAAAAGGGGATGACATCAGCCGTGAACGAGGGCTTCAAGGGGCCAGCCGGGGTCAAGTGCCCCGGCAGCGGGGGAACATTTAAAGCCGTCACCCCTCTCACCCCTCTTTAGGCCCGATCCTCGGGAGCTCCTTGTCGGCCCGCGGGCTCCCCGGGGTTTAACATCCAGCCTGTGAGCTCGCGGAGGCAGCGGGGGGTTCCTGAGGAACACAAATCATTGTCTCATAACCGCGGTGGCAACGACGAGGTCAGAGGTCAAATCACTTCCAATTCAGGAAGTAGAGTTTCCATTCATGTGCAGGAGGAGAGTGAACAGCAACATTCAGTCTGTTCATCATCAGCTTCTTACAAAGACGAGTCGGATTAATCTGCTCGTGTCTGCGAAGTCGGGACACAGATTAAAAATCCTGTTTGTTTCTTTTATTCTCCTCTAGAGTACTTTTAGTGGTAGTGTAGCAATATAATGTTAATAATAAGGTCAGTCTGGTTCCTGGTTTATTACACAACTGTGTCTTCTTGGGTCACAACATCATATAATAAATCCAAACATGTCGTATTCAACATAATAAATAAGTTTATAGAGTTGTTTGTTTGTGACTTAGTGAGATTCAGTCGAGCTAACGAGGCTCGGCTGTGATTCTTTTAAAAAACAATCCATGATGATAAATCCAACACTGAAGGTCTTCTGGGATCATTTATTTGTTCTCAGGATGAAAACAGACGTACAGAGACGCAGCGATGACGCGTGTCTGTCGCTAACTGCAGTTAGCATCTCTCTGGCTCCTCTGTGGGATTATTAATCTCCACAGATGGACGTAAATGAAACGCGTAGCAGTAAGAAGCTAATGCTAGGCTACAAACAGACGACATCACGATTACATGACTGAATCGTCTCCACCACTAAGAGTCTGACTGCACAATTACTATCCAGGTTTTCTATAAACCGATCAATGTAAAGTTGTAAAGTCAGAGTTAGAACAGTGTGTAACTAAAGTGGCTGTAAAGACGGACTAGCGAATGTAAATGTTTTGTCTGATATTGGATGAGGCTCGATTGAATTACAGGGACCTTGGCGGAGGTATGCTCTCTACAGACTGATTTCCCTGCAGAGTGCATGAATCCTGGTGACGTCATGACAACGTGTCCGTATGTTTTTTGCACGTTACATTTAAAGCACCTCGACTGGAGAAACTCACAGATCTGGTTGTGAAGCTTCAGTCGAGCGTCTGCCAGCATTTATTATTTTATTTCCTGAATCGGATGAATCAGCAGCAGCAGAGGAGGAATATTTCTCTGGTGAACGATGGGATGAGCCACCTTGTGAAATCCACAATCGCAGCCTCTTTTCAAATACTCCCCTGCCTTTCGCCGTCTCTGCTTGTTGACAATGAAGTGTGCAGCCTGTCTGGCACGATATCAGAGGTGAATGTGGAGGAGGAGGACGAGGAGGAGGACGAGGAGGAGGACGGTGGAGGGGGGGGAATAATTGATTTGACTTTGGAGGCAACGAATCCCTGCGAGGTTTGAGGGCGAACGGAGGAGGAGCAGCCACGGAGTGTGTAATCACTGGGTATCCATGACACCACAGACAATAAGCCCTCTTAATAAGCCTAATCTCCATCATTGGGATATAGAGGAAGAGGGAAGAGAGGCGAGGAGGCGAGGAAGAGGCAGAGGGAGCGGCGGCCTCTTTTATGGCAGCTAAATTGGTTTTTCTGGGGACTTGTAGCAGGGATTAAGCGCAGTGTTAAACCCTTTAAGTGCCCCTGAATACCTCGATATTCATGAAAGCTGGTCACATCGCTCAGCCCGCCGCGCCGAGGACGTGAACACGCACACATGTGCTCACGCCAGCGCGGGCGCCGCCTTTTGTTGTGTGTGTTTTATGTCGAGGAATAAACGCGGGGGGATTTTTTTTTTTTACAGCCGAAGAGTTATTGTAGTACATTTTATTCTTTCGTGTCAATTTGTAACAGTTAAATTATTCTGGAATTCATTTGAACTGTTGTTTCATGGACGTGTCTGGAGAGCAGATGTAACAACTGCATGTTCAGGGTTCTCGTACAGAAGTAAGAAAAAAAACAAAACTCATCGTTTTGTGTGAAAATGTAAATTAAGATCCAGCCTTGGAACAAAAACAGTTTGTTGAGCAACAGTTCTGTGCTTCTGAAGGCGACATTACAAACAGAAGACACAACCTTCATTACAAGGAAACATCTTCTTACAGGGTGAATGTCAATGAGCAGCTGGACCTCAGAATAAAGTCTGGACCTACATTCACCTCAGAATACGTGCAGAAATGTTCCAGTTTGTGGGACAAATAAAGGAATTCTGGTCTGAAATGACTCACAGCTCTTATTTTCTACGCTGGTCATCATATTATGATCTCTAACAATCACTCCAGGTTGGTACACACTGGTTTATTTCATATTGCTGCTTTCAGGTCTTCCGACAAACTACGTTTCCCAGAAGCCATCAGCTCCACGAGCCAGTGCAGACGTCGCCGTGACAACAGCAGGACAGAAAGAGGTTTTTTTACACAAATGTTGGCAAAGATGACCTCAAGAGAAAGTGTTGGAGGATCGTAGTGACGAAGAGACGGAACGTACGATGTTCTAAACTCAGGTTTTGTTTACGAGCTGCGTCTGTGGCCCGTTGGACCGGCTCGGTTCTGTCTTATAGATGTTATTAATAACACTCAGCCTCTTCCATTATGTTTACGTTACAACACGGCTGTTGTTAGAATCATCTGCCCTCAATTTCAGAAATGCTTTGTCTGGTAGAGAATGAAGAGAGACGAATCATGTATTGATCCTGAGGCGAACAGGAAGGGGCGGGGCTTCAGCTCTACACAGTACAACTCAAACTGTTAACTTCCTGTTGACGCTGACGAGACAAAGATACAAAGACAAACGTCAGAGATCAACAAAACATCATTCTGTGTCTGACAAACACTTTAAAATGATCAGTTCAAGAAAAGAGACGCTTCTATCAGCAGCTTCTACGAGCTCTGTAGAAATGCTTCGTCTATTAAAATGTCATCAATAGTCTAAACTAATCAATACGTTGAAACTATCTGGTGTGATGATGAAGCTGTGAAGTTAAATTCCAGCACAGATTAATTAGAAATTGGGCTCAAACCAGACTTTGAATTCAATCTGGTGTCGTAACGTAACGTAACGTGTATGAAAGAAGCTCAGCTACGAGTAAAGAACGTGTGTTTGTGTGTTTTCAATTTCAAGTTTTATTGTACTTCAACAAAAATGTAGTCGTCATTAAAGATGTTCTGATTTTACAAGGATGATGAAAGTAAGCAGAGAGTCACAGAAGCTAATGGAAGCTAACGGAAGAGTCGCTAACAGACAGGAATGTTTTATTCTCTCCCTGAATTTAAGCAGAACTTCATGAAATCTGTCGTGTTTACAGAATTGAAACAAACATTTCTGAACGTCCGTCTGTGGAATGAAAATGCCTTTTCCCAATTTAAATTTAAATCTACAGTATTCTCTTTGGTTCATATGTTAATAAAAATCAGTTCATCAGATAATGAAGAGATTTAATCTTCAGGATTTGTGTGGGAACAAGTTTAGACTTCAGTTTGTTCGAGGTAGACGAATCGTTCTGATTTAATCTCAGTGACGTCAAAATGTGTCGTACCAGTGGTTGAAATAATAAATATTGATCCTTCATCACCTCCACAGTTATCAGACATTTAGTGTTCAGTGGCTCAAACCTCACACATGATGAATGTAAACAGAAGCTTTAGCGTGAGCTAATCTGCTAGCTGCTAGCTTAACTCCCCCGCGGCTCCGTCCTGACCTGCAGGTCATGTTCAGCTTTAAACCTGCTATGTTACAGTTTGTTATGCTATTTTGGACCACACACACACACCATCTTTGTCTCTCTCACACACACACACACACACACAGCTAAGTGGATTACACACTGATGATTTGTGTTTGACCGAAAGCATTTAGTCACGGAGCGCACAGCAATTCAAACCAGGGATTAGGACCCTAGCATGTCATCCGTTTGGTCAGCGAGCATGTCTAATGGCGTCAGTGATTTAGCATGTCATATGTGTCTGTCAGCGGACGAGCTAACAGGACGGGACGCCGGCCGTGTAGCTACAAGCCCACAGCAACTGGATAAACAGCAGCGGACAGTCTCAGGTCTCAGGTTCACAGCCAGACCAGGACCAGGTCTGTTGTTAACATGAGCGGCCATGTTGTCCACGGCTGGAATCATGGACGGGCCTCACGGAGGGAAAACCAGTGACACAGCCAACGTCAACATGAATTTCATATATATCAAATATATGAATCTATTCCATCAGACGCTGGTGTGGTGGGTCGTCTGGGTTCAGTTTCCTGATTATTGTTTGGTGTTAAACAATTTAAAATGCTAAATATCACAAAGCTAGTCCCTCTGTTGCCGGGCAGATTACATGATCTCCGGTCGGACCTGCTGTTAGTCATTCAGCTGCTGATTTCAG
This sequence comes from Diplodus sargus, assembly GCA_903131615.1. Classification (NCBI taxonomy): domain Eukaryota; kingdom Metazoa; phylum Chordata; class Actinopteri; order Spariformes; family Sparidae; genus Diplodus; species Diplodus sargus. The sequence continues at coordinate 395,565 of CAEMYA010000427.1, read as the reverse complement.
CGCAGAAGACATCTAAACACAACATGTGTTAAAACTGAACGTGTCTTGATGTTTATCTGCGTTCAGCTTTATGTAGAGCGACCCGGAGCTCACAGTCCAATCGGGTTTAGTTCTGAGGGGAATCCTGGGCTCAGTCCCCACAAACAGGGCGGAGGCGTCACCATGTCGGGTCTAAACTCTGAGGTTTCTGACGCTACAAACACGTCTATGAATTTTCCCACGGTCTCCTTAAAGTCCTGCTTACAAATGTCTGTCGTCCAGAATATTCAGGAGTCACTCGAACTGTAAAAATGTCGATACAGAACAAACAAATTTAGATCCATCAGGTTCGTCAGCATTTTGTTTGGATCTCAGACACACTGAGTGCAGGACTCAGCCCCCCACAGGCCTCCAGCACCAGAAACAGTCCAAAGGCTTTTATTTATAAAGATGTATTTTATTTAACTTTGCTGTAAAGTAGATTTTTAAATTGATCTTCAAGTGTTCAGTTATATTTTCTGGACGTTTTATCTCTCAACATGCTCACAGTCGTGTTTCAGAGTCGTCGACTTTGCTAGAAATAATCTTCTGAATTATTTATTTACATTTCTTTTTTTTGTCGTGAGTAAAATTTGACCTCAGCGAGATAAAATTTCTGGATTCTTCTTTTAAAACACGTCGCTTTGTATCGTAGAATGAAATCCTGCATTCGTACCAGCGACGTGACTGAACCCTGGAAACTGAAAAATCAAAACAGTCCAGATAATAAAACAGATAATATACAGAAGTTTGAATTATAATATTTCTTCTGTGAATTTCGATGCGTTCAGATTAAAGTGCAGTCTTTTATTTTCCTGTTGAAATCATCGTAAATCAAGAATCGAGGTCATTTTTTTTTTTGTCCTGACACAACAAACAAAGAGAGTTTGTCGTTTCCTTCGTGCATCAAACATAAAACACACACACGGCTGATTAAATATAGATTCACATGACAGAAATACAATTATATTATATATATTCAGTTATTTATATATAATCCCTCGATGTCAAGAACAGTTTCAGCTTTCAGTCACATTTTGTCGACTTTGAAGCTTTAATGTCCTGAAAACAACTGCAGAGAGTAATTAAGTACATTTAGCAACTACAGTTTCCAGATACTGCACAACTTTTAATAAATAACTTCAGAATTTTTGTTTCTAATCTCTTTGCAGATTCAGAATAATATTACAAAATATAATCCCAAACTTAATTTTGTCTGTTTTGTTTTAAATGTTTTAGATTAATTAACATTCAGGAGCTACCCAACAGTTTTATTATGTTTTAATTAAAACAAGCTTCACCTTTAGGACACGAACACATTGATGTATTAATAATTATAATTCAATAACATTCTCTATAATTTTTACATTTATTTCGGGTGCTGTCTGTAAATTTTAACGCTCTCAGTGAAGTAAAGACATGAACGCAGGACGTAACAAACTATTTCTACACTGTCGTAATTTTACTAAGTTTTTCTTCCTCCACTTCAGTTGTTAAGTTTAAAACTATGTAAGGGTATGGAATCAAACATCCTTCCTGTTCGAGCTGATTATCATCATCGAGAGTCGTCGTAGGGAAAAGTTTGAAATATACCTCGGGGGAGTGAAGAAAGCCGAGTGCAGACTCTCCTGGAGCTCCGAGGTCGCCCACACATCATGAGTGTGCAGTCCCCAGAAACGCTGACCTCCTGACCCGCTAACCACTTCTCAGTCTGCTCCTCCACACACACACACACACACCCCGACTCACAGCGACCAACTTCATCTCCACTTGAAATTTAGCTCTGCACCTTCCCAGCAGACGGAGGGAGGGAGTGGAAATCACCGGGGGGACCGTGACAGTGCCTTTGTATCTCCAGACCCTCTCTGAGAAAATTCGGTTTGACCTCCATGACCGAGTGGCTGTGGAGTTTGTGTCAGGGCAGGAAATCACTGTATGATGACAATGCCATATGTGATTAGACACAAACTGACTCTCTGCCCGCAGGAGGAGCACAGTCTGGCCTTTGTGCTCCGGCGGCCGACACCCAGGAGGGTTTGAGGCTGCGGTGACGAGCGTCTGGATGAAAGAGCTTCACTGCTCCCTGGAGATGATTCAGAAATAGTCAGGCAGTGATTTACGTCTGTCCAGGTGGAGCGGAGTCTGAGTCCATGTTTGGATTTAAAAAAACACCCTGACGATCTGTTAATCCGTCACGTATCGCTGTGTGTCGTCACAGGTGTGTGTTTTCACTGTGTGTGTGTCTGTTGACTTTGGTGTGGACCTGTCGCTGCAGCGCCGCCCGCCTGCAGGATCCCCACCGGCTCCTCGTCTGTGGAGGTTCAGGGAGTCGAGCGCTGGCCACAGAACAGAGGCCGTCATGTGTGACCGACTATTGTTCGCCCTCACACAAAGTGCTCGCTTTGATGTGTGAGTGAGCGACCTTTTGGTTTTTTTACTGGGGACAGCATCGAGTTATAAGAACCGCGTTGATTTGACATTTTTCCTACAGTGAGAAAGATTCCAGTAAATAATAATCAGCAGTAACGATGCAGAAGACAACACACGGCTGTTCCGGGAGGAGGGAAGTCACCTTTTCCGGGGGCCCCTGGTGTATTTGGGTTCGGGGCCCCCCGCCTGACCACATTTCACTGTGAGGCTACCCGTAGCCATGGTAACGCAGTGCCACATGCAGACACCGCCGTTTGATTGACATACATGTTCCACGCAGACAGCCTGAAGACGACGGAACAATACGAGGCGGAAGTCGGCCATTAGTCTGGTTACAAGTCTTTAACCTCCACTTGATCCCTCCTGGGAAACAACAGAGTGTGTGTGTGTGTGTGTGTGTGTGTGTGTGTGTGTGTGTGTGCGTGTGGACGTCCCATCCGTCGCAACAATCGTCCCGAGACCCAAATATGTGTTTTTATCAGACGCATCAACGAGAAGATCTGATAATTGAAAATGATGAAACATAAGAAATATTTTGGGAGCGGATCAGAACCAGAACAAACAGGCGTGCAGGCCCGGAACATGCCCACCCTGGTGTTTATTCACTGGGTCAGAATCACTTCATCCCTACAGTCAGCTTGTTGACAGTGAGCTGCAGTGGTGTGGTGCTGCGCCCCCTGCTGGCTGTCAGCTCGGAGCACAAACTGCACTCAGAGAGGCGAATTCTCACTGAAACCAGATTAAAGTAGTAAAGAAAATATATATAATTATCAGTCAGGATGTAAAATGTCGTCAGTGGTGAATGTGAAGTGAACCGGAACACAGCGGGGTGTTTTCTCACCATACAACTCCTAAAGACTGAACAGATTTCTGTGTAATTTTAGTGTGAAGCTTCTTATTTACAGTTACAGCAGCACCGACACAGAGGAGGTCAAGGTAAATACAGAAAACTTAAAGGAACAGTTCACAGAAGAATTACAATTCTGTTATTATTTTTCATCAGGTGAAGAAGTCCACAGAACAGTTCTGCAGCTTCACAGTAAAACAGAGTTGCAGCATTCTGCTGAACAACTGAAGCAGCTGAGACTTGATTTAAAACATCAGACGTCTCCATGCAGCTGTGATCTCAGTCTGCAGGAGAGAACACATCACAACCTGATCTGTGATCAGATTTACACCTTTAGTCAGATCAGATCTTCAGTGGAGCTGCTGAGCTAACAGTGTTAGCGTCAGGCAGGAGGTCGGTTCTGACAGGAAAACGATGCTGCTGACGACGATGAGTGAGAGACTTCAGATATCAGCTGCGGAGGGAAAAAGAAAGCATTAAATCTTAACATAATAAATATTTGATATAAATGTATATGAGAGTGTGTTGAACTGAAGCAGCAGCTGCTTCTTCCAAACATTCAGACTTTAAACTAAAGACGTGAAACATTGGATCCGCAGTGAGACGACATGTTGAAGAAGTACGGAAGGAAATTATAATTCTCTAAAACAGGTTCAGACTAAAGAAGAAGCAAAGACGTTATTTACACCTTTAAGATGAAATCCAAATGAAATGACACCTCACAACCTTATTTACTGATCCTCTCAGGTTTCATTGCAGAGTGTGTGTTCTGTGTGTGTTTGTGTGTGTTAATCAGCAGAAACTCAGTTTAAAATAAAATAATTCGTCCAGATAAATACAGAGAAAATAAGAAAAGACTAAAATATAAAGTACACAAGAGTAATTACACTCCAAACATCAGCTGTTACTGGTTTAACTTGAAGTTAGTATTTTCCTGCTGACATGTAAAGATCTCAAACCAGAAGTGATCGATCAGCTTCTGATTTCTCTTCCAGAAACTATTAAAACACGACGGTGACCAACAGCGTCCCTCGTCACCGTCCTGCTGCCGTGTGTGTCCCAGCAGATGCACCGTGTCGTCCTCGTCCTCCCTGCAGGGTCCAGACCTGCGCTGTCGGTGGTGCAGGTGTTCTCTCAGGTACGACATGAAACAGCATTCAAGTGAGGCAGAGATCAGCGTCGGGTTCATAAACCTGCTGGTCTCGAGGCTGAGAGCAGATTCTGACGGGAGAGTTTCTGCAGTGTTGATTATAAAATCTTTCTTTGCAATATTATGTGAAATATGTACAATATACTGTTTAATAAAACAATTACCGTTGTTTGTTTTTGTGGTGATGCTGAAGATGCTAAAAGTCAAAAACAATAAAGAGATCGACTCAAACGTTGTTGGTTTTTGTCTTTTCATGGACATTTTTGAGAAACTGGAGGCACCAGAGGATGTAAATCATACAGCATGAAGAGAAGCTAACTAGCTGCTAGCTTTGTTTGCTCCAATCAGAACGAGACAAACGTCACACGTTAGCTCAGAACTCGTCCTCCTGCCGTGTTCTTGTGTCTCTCCGTCAGCTGTGCGCTGCAGCTCGACGCTCTGGCTGATAAAACGTGATTTAAATGTGCAGAAACATGAAATTCATCCTCCCGCGCTCTCTTCTTCCTCCAGTCTCTGTCCTTTGTCTGCAGCCGGCGCTCTGAGGATGTAACAGTAGACTGAACAGAGTGTAATGAAAAACCAATTAGCTGCTTTTGGCACCAAACACCCAACACACTCATCCCACCTGAGACCGGCTGCGCATTAATTCTGCTCTCCCCGAGCGGCCCAAGGCCTCGTCCAGCCTCTAACTGCTTCTCATGGCCGTTTTGTGGCTCTCTTATTAAAAGACGTGCTGACATGGCAAAGCATCTATTGCTTTGGCTGGAGATATGACTTGTGGACGAGCTGCTGCTGCGGCTGCAGCCACAAAACTCCATTATTACCTCTATTCCAGCTCCCTGTTACAGAGCCGAGGAGAGCGGAGACACTGGTGGAATAGGAGGCTGATTGTGATTGATGGCTTCCCATTAGCAAGTCTGTTATCGCTCCGGCTGGGGGGAACGACCACTGAGTTGTAACACAACACATTACCTGAGTCTCTCTCCCCGGCCCCGGCACACAGACGCTTAAATAAAATATAGACCCTCTCTCCGAGATCCTCATTCCCGGCTCAAGGCACTCCGACTGTTATCCCGTCAGCTGTGATTTGCTGAGCATTCCCACTCAATAAACACATCATTAGTATTCATATTAGAGTCGCAGAGATCCGCGGCGCTCTGTCTGTACGTCCTGATTGTGGATGTATCTGCTGAAGCCTCACCAGGGTTTTTTTTTCTCCCCTCTTCTCTTTGGTGCTTCCTGTCAGAATGATTGATTGGGACCAGGGCACAGAGTGTCCTGCATTACCCCAACAAATGATCTGGCCCTTGCTGGCAGACCTTGGCCAGAAAGAAATCAATATTTCACCATTAAAATCTATCAGAGGAGAGTTAGGGCAGCGGCTGTCAGAGGCGACGCTATCAAGCCGCTGCAACATTAAACCTGACACCTGCAGCACATGAGTAATCAATATCTAGTGGCTCACAGATCATTTGTGGTCACCTTTTAAGCAGTGATGGATGTCTCCCGGGGCAGTGATTCATGTTGTGACACCGTTTAACGGGGTTTTATTCCAGTTTAGACGGTCATCCCTCAGAGACGGGCTGGAGATGGAGCGCTGTGGTTCCCCGCTAAGACCTATTTCATTGTGTTCGGCCTGTCCTCAGCGATTACTGAGCGCCTTTTATAGGTTTTGTGCCCCGCTATGTGTGAAAAACACGTAAGTGGGAGCAAGGTCAAACTTTACGGGCTCCTGCAGCAGCCACAGTTTTACATGAGGTGTCAAGAAGGTGGCAGGAGGTGCTGGACCAGCCTGCTGCTGTTTGTAGAGACACGAGACGGTAAAATCAGAGTGTGATGCTGAATGTGGCTCCACGTGCACACACACACACACACACACACACACACAGGTGTGTATCAGTGTGAGTGTGTGAGAACATGATTAATGAGCTCTGTAAATTAATGCTGTGGTGGAGAACAGACTGTTGTTCATCTGAATGCTGCTTTGTATTTAATTATAGCTGCTCAGCACCAGTGAAAATTTAAAGGAACAGTTCACCAAAAGATGAATGTAAAGTCCTCCTCTCCTCCTCCTGATGATATAAAGTCCTCCTCTCCTCCTCCTGATGATATAAAGTCCTCCTCTCCTCCTCCTGATGATATAAAGTCCTCCTCTCCTCCTCCTGATGATATAAAGTCCTCCTCTCCTCCTGATGATATAAAGTCCTCCTCTCCTCCTCCTGATGATATAAAGTCCTCCTCTCTTTCTCCTGATGATATAAAGT
>CAEMYA010000427.1:368118-388843 GCA_903131615.1 Diplodus sargus | reverse complement strand
TCCTCCTCCTGATGATATAAAGTCCTCCTCTCCTCCTCCTGAGGATATAAAGTCCTCCTCTCCTCCTCCTGAGGATATAAAGTCCTCCTCTCCTCCTCCTGATGATGTAAAGTCCACAGAACAGTTCTGCTAAACACCACACACACTCTGTCAACAAAGGAGACAAGACAAAACAACCCTGTTCTCTTGTCTACACATGAACACTGACCAGCGTTTCTAAATATCTTCAGTCGGGCTGGAGGTTCCTGATGTGTCGTTGATAGAAACACCTGTAGTGTGGACAGAGTCTCGTTAGAAGCTGCTGTTTTTATTACTTCACATGTGGCGGAGATAAACAGGAGAAGAACCAGAGATCACAAACTGGAAACTAACCCTGCGTTGATGTTTCTGTAAAAGTCTTTAAACCACGCTGACAGAAACACGACTGCTGGTCGAGACAGAAGAAGAAGCTGACGTCACTGACTTTAGATCTGGATGAAGGTTAACGTTGGACAGCGTCTCACTGTGTGGACCAGGACCAGCAGCCCGGCGGGTCCAGCAGGTGTGTGCGGCGGCCGGCAGCGCCTCTGTTTCCTCCTCTGCAGATACACCAGGAGCTCTCAACCTTGCCTCCTGACCCTCATTCTGTGAGAGGAGATAATTGCTTGTCAGGAATAAATAGAGAGATTAATGAATTCATTAGTGGTGGGGAGTTTAGCTCTTCGGAGCAGCACTTACCGCTATGACACATCACGCCTATTGTTTTACTAGCTAGTTAGCCTTGAACAATAACATTCGCACAGCAAATTGCCTCACACGCTCATGTAAAGCTCCCACAAACTGTGTCCTTATCCTGGAAATTTAGCAATAATGCAAACAAAGGCTCTTTAAATCCCGATTATTCATCTTAATTACTTTTGTCTATACGAGCGGGTGTCTGCAGGAGCTGCAGGCGGACAGGACGCATTAATCCACATTAGCCGTGAACACTGTAGCAGTTGATGTGAGCACTTCTGCAGCAGCTCTGCAGTTTGTGTCTGACGAGCTCCACTTAATTAGCTGCAGCTTTAAAACACTTTCTAATGCAACACAGACGACGGCGCTCGTTTAATAACATCACACACGAGTCGTCTGCGTGTGTTGGACTTCATTTGTGTTTCTATTTTGTAAAATATCTTCAGGGTAAACAACATATTTGTGTTATTGTTGTCGTGATCGTACAAAATGAGACTTTCACTCCTGAGAATCAGATGTTGAAGGTTTTACTGTAGATTTCTACGGAAGCACTGAAACATTTTGTCATCTGTTTTTAAGTTTCAGCTCTGTTGTCTTGAGATCGCACATTATTTGTTATTATTACAAGATATCAGCTGTTGTTTTGCTGAGAAAACGTCTCAAATCTCTGCAGGAACTTTTGTCTCGTGTTTCAGTGTCAGAGGAACAGCAGCGTATTGATCTGCGCATCACTTCTGATCAGTCGAGGCTCAAACTGCTTCATAACGGCTTCAACACTCAGCAACACTCTCGCTGTGTCTCAGTTCAGCGTCTGCATCCTTCAGAGGAGCATCTGAAGGCCAATAATGTCACAACACCATGTGATGTCTGTCCCAGTCTGAAGGCTCCTCCAGACTCCTTCTTCTCCCTGTTTCTAGAGGATGCACCACTACAATCCTTCGTGGCCTCACATATCCCAAGATCCTTTGCATGCCCGAAAAAGAAGAAAGGAGGAGAGAAAATGTCGACATCGCGTGGTGTAGATCGTCACTTTCGCGGACGTAAGGGTAAAACATCTGGTGACACAACCAGGAAATGCTCCAAAGACGAGACCGTCTCATTTAACAACGGCTGACGTGGTTAACAAGGTCTCTGAAGGACTCACCTTCAAAGACCACAAAGGCCGAGTCCTTCAGAGGATGCAGATCATAAACTGAGACACAGCAGGTGTGTGTGACTCCTGACAAAAGTGATCTGTTAAATCAAAGTCATGATTTTTTTCCGATAACATTTGTTTAATTCTGATGTTCTTTCTTGATAAACATTTCCAGGAATTATGAAGGTTAAAAACATCTTTTCAGACTTCATTTTCTCCGTCGCGTCACCTGAAGTGTGACTCGTGTATCTGATGGACAGATGAATCAGAGGCAGTTACCAAAAGGCCGTCGTCTTTATTTCACCAAAACAAGTAACATGTTCAGTTATCAGAGGTTTGAATCCTGTTGAACCACAGAACAACTCGTCTTCCTGAAGTTTCACAGAGCCGATATGAAACTGATCCCAGAACATGAGTTAAAAACGTGTCTCCATCCTGTTTCTCTAATCTACAATAAAGAATAATACAAAAACACTGTTTTTAAAAGTCCTGCAACTCTAATGATTTTATAAACCATCTTGTTTCATCACAGATTGTTATAAAAATCCCTTTAAACGATCCGCTCGTCGTGCAGATTCGCGTGTGCTTCCTGTTTGAACTCTGCGGGTCAAACAGACGGTTTGTAACAGAACAACACTGTCGGCTGGTTCTAACAGTGAAACAGAAGGAACGTGTGCAGGTCCAATCAGCTGCTCGCACGCCGAACACCTGATTTATCCTTTATGAACAGAACAGAAAGTCTCTAAGCTAAGACGATAGATTATTTGGTTCTACTTCTACTGTTATCTACTCTGATATATGTCCAGTGTTCATAAAGGATAACCATCACGCTGTAGTTCAGCACTATGAAGACAATCAGTGAGGAAATTTGGCATTCCTGCTGTTTGTGAGGAAACAAACGCAGCGTTACGCCTGTTTTTGTTCCAGGAAACTAAAAAGGCTGCAGTCGAACAGATGTTCCTCCCTCCGATGAACACAGTCTATAAAACTTCTAGAATGAGGGAGTTCTTTAAAAAATGTCTTAAAGTGTCTATAAATGAATGAAACTCGCGTCCAAAGCTGGTGTAAATTCAAAATGTAACATTCACTGACATCATACAGGCGGTACGGAGGCTGCGTTCAGACCCGACCAGGCGACCTGAGAGCGGCGCTGGTTCTACACGCTGACGGTTCAGAAGGACCACGGAAAGTTTCTACAGAACCTGACGTCACGCTGCAGTGGCCAATGTATTCAATTATTGAAGAACCTGCTGCAGTTAAACAGCTTGGAAATGATCACAGAGGTTCTCTGGACCTGAACGATAAGAAGTCACTGATGTTATTCAACTTTTATGGAATTTTTAGAATCTGCATATGAACAAATGAAGGGAGAACGTTTTGATTTTAGGTCCTAATTTTTACAAATGCTATGAAGGCCAACGAGTTTCAAACAAAGAGAAATCAGAAGCTGTTTTAAATCTTTGTGGCCGTTTCAGTTTTAGTCCTCTGAGTGCAGAGCACGGACAACGTGTCTGTTAATAAAACCAAAACAGAGGTGAGACTCTTAATCACAAGCAAAATGCAAAAATCCCAATTTTGCTAAAAGAAAAATGTAGATACAAGTTTGTGGCCAGAAACTCGACGGTGTCCAGGTGGAGCTCAGGGACCAGACGCTGACTCCTCCCACTCCACCTCCACAACACCTGATGTGGTCTGAACGCAGCCTCGCAAATCGCTTTTATTTTCATTCTTTGGATCTGATGATACTGTGCATGTCTGGTACAAAATCCCACAGCAGGTGAACACTGAACACCATCATCGTCCTTTATCAAAGAAATGTAAATGTAGATATAAGCTAATGACGTAGAATAAGAAGGTCTGGTATATAGATGCATATCTCTGCAGACAGAAGTGAGCCGGGCTGTGTGTTCTCCACTGATCCGTGAAAGAGTCGGCCGATAAGAGCAGCCTTTAAACTGATCCTCCGTGTGACTGCGTTTGGCACAAAGGAGCCAAAGGTTTCAAACATCGAGCTGATCTGAAGAACGATAGACGCTCCGCCGCTAATCCCATCCAGGTGAGGAGAGATAAACTGCACCGGAGAGAAAAAACACAACAAACTCTGCTCTCAGTGTTCGCATCAGCTCGGCGGCCAGAGCGAGAGCCAATCAGAAATACTGTTAGTCCGGCAGCAGGCGGCCAATCAGGAGCTCGTCTGAGGAGTCCGAGTGGGTCCTCCAGGGTCAGCCAGGCCTGGTCCACGCTGCCTCCGGCTTCAAGTCTCTCCGAGCAGACGTCCTCAGTCCTGATGGCTCTTCTCCTGGATGAACTTGTATTCATACTGAACAAAACACACACAAGAGGAGGAAAAAGCATCAGACACCGTCAGCTTTCAGGCCGCTCTCTCTGAGCCCACCACTCCTGGTCAACTGACTCCAGGTCCTTACCAAGGCCAGCTGCCGTCCGATGTTCCCCATCGTTATCACCCCCGCAAAGAAGATGCAAGGTAACCAGGAGCGGATATACAGGAAGTCTGGAGACGTGTATCTGTGCAGGAAGAAGAAACACATGACAGCAACGTGTCAAACAATATCAGAGCTCAACAACAACAACCAAGAAAATCAGGCAAAGACTGAATAACGGCTTCTTCTGGAGCCGAGGACGGAAAATGTGCAGGAGAAAACTTGCGTCCTTCTCGTCTCTGCACTCATCAGCACATAGCAGCAGGTACAGATGTTTGAGCTGAAGTGAAAGTGAGCGTTTCAATCATCCAGGACACAGGAGAGGTTTGTTTCTTAGATTCTACGACACAGTCCTCGTTCTGATTCATGTTTAAACAGGTAACCTGTCATCCGTCACCCTGGCAACCAACAAAATGGAGGGGAAGCTCGTTCTGTCCATCCTGAGCTTCATCAGACAGAAACCAGATTGTGGGAGCTGAATTAGCCAAAATCAAAATGTAACTTTATTGGCACAATGGAACAAAAGCAAACACATACTGTGTTGTAATACTTTGTATTGTTAAGATGTGAAGTGACACAAAGATCCAAAGTTCTATTAACTGACTGACGTCTCGTCAGTGTCACTGCAGACTGTTCAGATTATTAACAATCAGCAATAATTGGGGGTTTTGAGGAGAACTTTTATCTCCCACAAAATATATATACATTTTTTATATATAAAAACAAAACTTGATGAAAACTGTGCTGCCTTTGTTTCTTCCTCACAGCTCTGTCCTCTTCTTCTCTTCTATCAGCATGTGTGTAAATGTGTGATGGGACTCACTGAAAGACTCCGTTGTAAACCAGCAGCTGTGTGGCCAGCGTGGCCAGCAGGGCGATGCTGACTCCGAGGCCGAAGCCGCTGCGGGAGCGGTCGAACGTCCACCACAGACCGATGGAGAGCGCCGCCAGCGTCAGAGACAGCTGGACGTTGTTGGCAAAGTCCACTTTCTGACAGACGGAGGGTCAAGGACCAGACAGTCAACGGTGTGTTTACAGAGCTGTTACATGCATACACTTTACCTTTAACCCAGTTAGTTTACATCAGAGGAGTTAGTGTTCTTCACAGCTGTGTTTTCACAGCGACATACAAGACCTGAGTGCAGACTGAAGGATACAGCACTGGCGTGGTTGATGCCCACAAACACGGCGACGCAGCGCATCACACTGGACCACTCCCGCTTGAACTTGTGTGGCTCGCCCAGCCGGCTGTCGATGCACGGGTACAACAGGCCGATCATCGCTGAGGAGACACAGAGAGAGTCGACATGGAGCGACACAGCCGGGTTCACTACAGACGACATGTCACATGCTGCAGTGTTGAGCTAAAAACAGGCACTCAGGCAGCATGGAACACTCACACAACCATGGAAGGATTACTGAGGACAGACACAGCCTCTGTTTCATGTGACAGTTACAGACGACTACAAACAACCCAGCAGAGCCACAGAACTCTCTCAGTCCTCGTAAGAGAGAACAGGGACACTTTCACACGTCTGTCCTGTCGGTTTCAATGTCAAAATCAATTTCGTTCATCAAACTCAAAAGCAGGATCAGAAATTCTCACACATTTTAGTTTCTCTTCCACCTCGGCAGCTTAGCGTCAGCCTGCAGCATCACTTCCACACTTCTCCTGAGTGACGACGGTGATCAGCTGACTGCTGATCAGAGGTTGGCTTATTTACTCTTCAAAATTCCTTTATTGATTTATTTGGAACGAGGGTTCACTCTTCATTTAGTGTCATGAAGGACAAAGAACAGCAGCGAATCTTCACATTTAAGCAGCTTGAAGCAGACGATGTTTTCAGAATAGCTGGCAGTTAATTCTCTTTGGATCAACTAAGTGGAACTTCTTTTTATTTCCCAGCCCGACAGCTCATTTCACACTCAGCCAGTTGTTTTCTTTAGATAAGAACAAACCGCAGTGATTTGAACCTCTGACATCACTAATGTTGCTTCAAAACAAATTAATTTTTGCACTGTCAACAAAACAGAGCAGCTCTTTCCTGTGGGAGTGAAGTGCACTGTGTGTGTGTGTGGCAGCGGCAGCCTCCTGCAGGAGGCGCGGTGTGTCTGGGGAGGAAGCGCCTCGGGCTGTTGTGCTTTGTGCTGAGCCTCCTGGGAGCAGCAAGCATCTCCATCCACAGCGTCGCCCCCAGGAGACCACATTTCAATAACGTGGAGAGTCTCGCCTGCTGGGCATGTTGTGCAATCATATGGAAGGCTGTGTGTGTGTGTGTGTGTGTGTGTGTGTGTGTGTGTGTGTGTGTGTGTGTGTGTTTATACTCTGTGTGGTCCATAAAGGCTGTTTTAAAATGAGCCGTGTATCCTCTGATGCAACTGAAATAAACTACTTTCATTTCTGCAATCAATACTTTTTCAGCTTCACAGAAAATAAATTGAAGTCTGACTGACGCTGGAGTTTTGAGGCCGACACCTTCACTACAGATTTCACTATAATGGTTGAAATGGACACGTTTTTTGGAAAGTTCCTTACATGAGGTTCTCAAACAAAGGTGTGTAACAGAGGCTGAGTATTTCTGAGTTTAACACTTAATGAATAACTTGAGCATTTTGATCTAAACGCCGTCAGAAAACGTCACGTACCTGAGGCCGTGCCACAGCAGGGCGGCACCCACCAAGCTGAGGAGAAGATACTGCTGATGACATCAGGAGGAAACAGGGTGACGTTTCTCTGCACCTGAAGTAAATTCAGCACCAGAGCCAAGAAGACGCCCACAGAGAACAGCATGGCCCCGCGGATCAACAGGTTGGTGGTCCTACGAGGCAGAGAAAAGGAGTCAGGACACTTCAAGGTCCCAAGTTTTATACCCATGTGGTGCAACATATGTCCAGCAGACACCCTCAGTACATATCCACTTGATGTGATGTCAGTAGACTCAGAGCTAACCTGTTGGTGATGACGGAGATGTAGGGGCCCCGGGCCGGCGGTGGCGCCTGGCCGGACCCCGACCACTGCTGCTGGCCGCTGGTCACTTTGCTGTCGCTCATGGCTGTCAGTGTCAGGGACATTCGTAAGCCTAAGTCAGGATGATAGCGAGCGGTGTGTGATGTCTACATCCACCAGTGAGTTCAACGTCCTCCCCTGACATCCCAGGGCGGGCTGCAGAACAAGGACACACAGACTTACATTACCACATTCAGTGATCACAGTCGTGGTGAGCAACATACACAAAGTGCTTACAAAGTAAATGTAGCAGTAACACAATCTTTACCAACTAATGATTTACAAAGTCTGTCTCTAATATCTTCTGTTAATTATTTAAAGACGGGAATCATGAAGAGAAACAGATCAAACAGGTACAACCAGTCCTGCAATAAAGCAACATAAACTACCTGTTGTACTGTTCTTAGTACGAACTTATTACATCATCAGTAACCTTTACTCTGCTTTTCCCTCTTTCACCATCGTTACCACGTTTATACTAGGATTTTATTTTACTTAAGTTTAAGTTTATAATGCTCACGGTTTAAGAGAGGTGTTGATTCAACATGGAGTCGCCACACTTTGATATGACTGGCACTGATAACATCCAGTCACATGTCTGGTGTATGTTTCTGTACGTTTGCTCTTGAAAATAAAGCAGAACATTTCTGGAGTGAAGATTTTAAAAATACAACTTTGGCTCAGTAAAATATTTGCAATCTGTGATGATTCAGTTTAGGAACTGATGTGTGTCACAACCATCAGGAGGAAGCTTTGTGATATTTTGCTCCACCCGCTACTGACACACTAACTGAACTTCTCTGTGTGTTTGTTTGTCCTGTTCCTTTATCCCTCATCAATGGAGAGCTTCCAGAATGTGTCTCTTCATGATGACATCACTACTATCTATTGTTCTGGCGCTCAGCTGATGCAGACACTTCAATAACAGAGCGAACATGTAAATAGTATTCTGTCACACTGTCTGTCTGCATTAAGTACATCATGACTTGTAAGTGATGACTAACGTGGTGCTAACTGTTGCTCCCGAGCTGAAGCTCTCGTCCATCAGCAGGAGCAGTTTGTCCCTCAGTAAATTACTGATGAGGCAGCGTTAGATAACTGATAACCTTCAGCCGGCTCCTGTCGGACCCGCTCACCTTTAGCTCCGGTGTGTACGTGAGACACACACAGAGCTACATGTCACTCTGAGGCACAACAGGCACACATTTTAATCTACAACTTTTATTTCTGTGCAACAAGTTAGCTAGCGACGGAGCTGCTGGTGTAATTAACTGCCAAACTGAAGTTAGCTTAACGGCTAATTACTAATTATTTACCAAGCATCGTCAAAAGGATTTACTTGTATTATTCTTCTTACTGCTGACAGATACGTTTAGATGAACAACGAGAATCATCTTAATTAAACAGTAATACAGAACAAGTCGCGATGTTAGGAGCGGAAATGCAAAGTTAGCTTGACGAGAGTTGGCTAGCCTGATTATACATGATAGCTAACTAGCTAGCTAAACTGTATTAGTCATTAACAGCCACCGATCATAGCATATCAGCTGAAATCAACGCTAGCTCTTACCTTAAGTTGACACAGACGCTCCACGAATACATTTACGAGACTCATATAACATTTAAAGTCAGTCCGGGTGTAATACTAGGCTGAAATACACGAAACTATTAATTAGCCTTCTCGCCCTGCTGAGACTACTTCCGGTTGTCTAAGCTGAATGAACACCGAACGTCCAATCGGCGTCTGAAGTCGTGACGTAACCGCGTTATACAAAGCGGACGTGTCACGTGATTGGCGGTTACGGTGAACGGATTAACCCAGTAAAAGAATTCCTGTAACAGCTGGATGATGTTTATAAATAAAGTTTTTACTTTTAAATGTTTGTTTTCATTGTTTTATACCAATTTATTGTTTATAATCATTTGTTTTCTAGACTTACATTGTAATTTGTGGTTTTAGTATTTATAAATTGATATTAATAGTTGTTTACAGCAACCAGCCACGATAAATAAACAGCTGGATGATTCTTTATGAATAATTATAAAAGGTTTATATATTCAAATGTATGTTTTAATTGTTTTATACATTTCATTCATTTATTCTGGGCATTAGGAAAGAAGTTCTTTGTGTGCAGTATTTGTCTTTTTAGCAGTTAAAATAACTTTTTATTTGTGGTGTTGTAATTAAATAAACAGCTGGATGATCAATAAATAAATCTGGTTTACATGGTTTAGTGTTTCTATTGTTTAATACCAATTCAACTCATCTAATCTGACGTTTGGTGAGAGAAAAGTCATGTTTAAAGAAGTATTTTGGAAAGAATGATGTTTTTTTAGCAGTTAAAATAACAGTGTGGTCTGTGGCTTTGTAAAGTATTTATAGATTGATAAGAGGCTGTTCCAACTTCCAGCCCTGATAAATAAACAGCTGGATGTTAAAGTCATTCCTCACACACACACACACGCACACACACACACACACACACACACACACACACACACACAGCTGCGTCTGTTTCCCCCACAACATATTTGATTTGCTCTCGTGGTCTAATAGGCTTACAGGGCTGCAGAGGTGAGAAAGTCACAGTGCGGAGTGGATCACTCTTAATCCTCAGTCCCATTTACACTCCATTTTGTATTCAGCATACTGAGGCCTGCTGCTCATGATGGGGTTTCAGGGATTATATCTGGGACACAATAGTCTGAACATAAACAGACTCTCCGTGTCTCTCATTCCAGCAGCTCAGAGCCTCAGCTAACTTTATCAAGGTGAGCTGCAGGTTTCACGCTGTGGATTTTAAAACATCCCAGCAGAGAAAGTTCAGGAGCTGCTGGTGTTACTGGACTGTGACGATGCAGAAGGAACTGCAATCAACATGAAGTGGGACATATTTATTTTGATATTTAATTCGATTTAAACATAATCATACAACTGGACTCATTATATAACAAATCTGTTCATGTTACAACGCAGCTGAAATGCTCACTACATATTGAGATGTACGCTGAGAAGAGATATTATTCTACAGCTGGATTCTCACATTAAACATGACAACTGAAAACATCTACAAATAATAAACAACGTTACTGTGATAATATTGACATGATAATACTATAAGGACCCAATTAACAATTGTTTTTAAAGGAATATTTTGAGACAAAGGTTGTAATTAACCAAAAAACTAACTACATTAAATGTTCTCTGTGTGTCGTGTTCATGTGAGCAGACTCCATTTCTAAACTAACGTTAGCTCCTGTTGCTCTCTGTTAGCGCAGCAGACAGAACATCACATCCTTCTGTACATTCAAGTCCTGAACAAAGAAATTAGCCGTCCAGCAGCGTTAAACTCCCTCAACACATCGTCCACACACAAGCTGCACGAGCACCGTCACAGTGTCTTTTCATAAAAGTCTCAGATGTTGACGGACCAACACACAAACAAACAAACAAACAAACGGACACAGAACATCCTGCAGAGGTGAAAAGACAGATCAGAATACAGACTGAAGGGATCTGGTGGATATTCTGGGTAACTCTCTCTCAGAACTCACAAGCTCACAAATAAACAGTTTCATATTTAAAAAGCTTCAGTCATTTCCTGAAACAGCTGCTGTCTCCTGTAAACACGAGTCAGTCCAGAGGTAACACTGCATTTGTTTGGGACTATTTTTAGCAGCGGATGAATCCATATTTGACGCTCTGGTGAGTATTCATGGCAGCAGGACGATGTGTGTGTGTGTGTGTGTGTGTGTGTGTGTGTGTGAGGATACATTCATTGTCTGTTCTGCTTTTTTTAATTGGATTTTTCCACCATAATAAAATCAGAGTTTGGCTGCAGCCGAGTTCTATAATTAATATTTTTCACAGCCCTTTTTTTGTGGTATGATCGTAGAAGTCCATTTTTATCTGGTCCAGAAACTGAGCCTGCGGCTCGGCCCGGACCTGAGCTCTCCTCGGCTTCAGCTCCACTCATGAATTTCTGCCTCGACTTGTATTTTTTATCTAATAAGATGACTGTGCAGGTTCAGCTCGCCGTCCCCGGGGACACTCACTTAACCCTCATAATTAGAGTGATAAAGGAAGTCTGGTAGGTAAGAGGAGGGTACGGGGGGCTTTCAATTAGTTGTCAAGGGCTACTTGGAGGCCCCCCGACGCAGCCGGAGAACAGCCAGGGATTCAATCCATCATCCTGCCGCTGCCAAGCGCTAAGGGCCTTTTCATTATCTGTCCCACTGTCGCTGCCTCAGTATAAACGTGAGTGATGGCGTGCACGCGGTGGCTGTGTGGGTGTGGATGGCGATGGAGGGGTGGGGCCGGGCCCTCGTCGTAAATGTCATCCCCATTGGACCGTTGCAGGTCCCGGCTCCAGAATAATAGGCCCTGTGACCTCTCTGTTGTCTATAATTAACCTCTAACCCTCCTCCCTCCCCGCCAGCCGCCAGTCCCCAGACAGACAGCCGGGATGTGGCGGAGAGTCGCTGTTTGCCAGCCGATGCTTCACTGCAGGCGGCGCTGAACTGGGAGCAACAAAAGAAAATGGCTGCTGCTGTTGTGTCACATGTCTGGGATGACCTCAGCGCTCCTGAAATGAAATATATATCGATCTTCATCCATAAGAATGTGAATGTAGTCATGACAAAGCCTGAGAGAGATCAGAGGGCCGCACATGTGTACAGAAATATTAATAACAGATCCAAATCCATACAAGGCGTTATGAGGTGAAGCTCCAACTAAGCATGACATCACTTCATCATCCAGAGGCTCAAACCTGCTCCAACAGAACCTGGTCGCCTTTTATTGATTATGTGGAGAGATGCACTGTAAGAGGGATAAAAAGGAAGAAATAAACTGAAAGACAGAGCAGTGTAACGTCAGTGATGTTCTGAGATTAAAGAACAATTTAGAGCTCTAATTTAAAACGACATCTTGTTTGTTTTAATGTTTAATTACAGATATTTACACCACAAAGACAGCTGATTGTTGAGTCTCATTCCCAGGACGTCAAACAGACACATGTTGGGTTGGTAAAGCGTCCCGAGCAGCAACAAAGAGAGAAAATCAGAAACTCTCTGCAGATACGAGACACTAACACGCCTTTTCTCCACATTCCAGTCTCCCTCTCTGTCTGTTTACGGCTTCTTACGGCTTTTACGTCTTTGTCTCGTCTCGCTGCGTCTGATGTGCTATGACCCATAATTCCCTCAAATGCATCAAACTAAACTAACGAGCCTGTTTTGAAAGTGAGAAGAGGAGAAAGTTCAGATATCTGTTGTTCAGATGTAGAGAGAGAAAGTCACAGCTGGAGACATTTCAGCTGCTCTCATGGCGACCAAAACCAAAACCAAGATGTTTTCTAACTCTAACCAAGTGTTTGTGTGCCTGAAAGTAACCAGAGCGTCAACTCAGAGTTATAACAAGAGAGAAAATCTAAATTCATTATGTGAACTTCACCTCGCTGTTGATTTACAGCTGGAGTCAACAAATGTGCAAAAACTACAAACCAGCACAAACATGGCGGCTGACTTTAACCCAGATGTTCTGAACACACACATCACAAACACACTGCAGCCGCTGAATACAACTGTCAGCAGTGTGACGCGACTTCACAGTTAATTGCTGGAAAGTTTACGATGTTAATGTTAGAAACAGATTTAAAACTTCCATAATTACACAAGATATCTGTTAGTTAACAGACAAAGATACGTGAAACTACAAAAGCACAAAGTCACAGATTTTATCTTGTTTACATAAAAACTTTGGGATAAAATCTGTAAAAATGTAAATGTTTATTTACAATTATTTTACACTTCAGGTGTTAATTCAGTCATTCTTTGTAATTATCTGGATTATTATTTTCATGTGTGTCATAAAATAACAGTTTGTTTGCAGTGAATCCTGCTCAGCAGGTTGAGGTCACATGTTTGTGATTCTGATCTATAAATATCATTTCTCTTCTTCCTTTGTTTCACATATTTTACATCATTTGTCTGTTTTCCTTCTTCTCACTCGCTGCTGCTGCTGATGATAATGACGCTGTTGTTTTGACGACATGAATAAATAAAGTGTTCCACCGTCTGGGGAAATATGTCAAAATCCAAATAAAGACTTATTATTTCTAATTCCTTCACACGTTTGTGTGTGACAGAGGATTTGCTGTGACTGGTGCAGGTTACAGCTGCCTCCACCCACAGATGAGTGTCTGACATCCCTCGACATGCCCTGAATCTGCATCAGCTGCAGCAGTGTGCTCTCCTGCAGAGGGTGAGGAGGGTGAGGAGGGGGAGAGGTAACCAGGTCTGGACAGACTAACACAGGTTCCTCCCCCCCGAGCAGCCACACTGACATTTACCACAACAATGAAACATCCAGCGAGCAAATTGTGGCAGCGGCGGTTAAATAAGCCCACAATAGAAAGTCAAATGATCCCTAATGGCTGCAGCTGACACCTGAACACGGCGACACTGAGCAGCACAAACACACAAATGAGACGTAGGACGAGAGGAAACACAGAGGAAGTCATTTGTGGTGCATCATTGTCTCTGAGAGATTCTCGGGACTGTGAGGAGGAAATGCAAATGTGTGTGGCAGCAGCTCTGCCAGCGTGTGTGTGGCATATTGAATGATAATGACAAAGCGGGCTGTTTCCCCTGCGAGCAGGCCTGCGGAACAATGATTACAGATTGGCCGGTGTGTCCCTCAGCTTCACCGGGACTCTGATTCTAATGCTAATCACAGCCGCTGCCCACTGAAATATATCTGTGCTCGCAAGGCAGCAGGAAATAAGATGGAATATCACAGTTAGGCTGTAATTGTATAATGAAGCCCTGTTTATTTTGATATTTTAGGAATTCATACAGAAGCTTCTGGCAGACTGGACCTATTGCACCACCTGCTGGCCTCAGACTGCTGCAGCCTGCTGGAGCTCACAGCACTTTGTTCAGACCTGCTGTCAGGACCAATCACAGGTGGACCGGATCAGGTGTGAGGACGAGATCCACTCAGAACACATTCAAAGGGGTCTGAGCAGAAGAAGAAGAAGAAGAAGAAGAAGATATAATCTGCCACAGCAGATGTTAACCACAACATCACCAGACTACCTTTACAAATTGTGTGATTTTAAGAGTTGTTGAGTGAAGAGAAACTCAACACATTTTGCAAAAATCGTCTACGACAGATTCTGAAATATTAGTGTCTTCTTACAAGTTCAGCATTAACCGCAAAACATGAAATTGTTTGTTTCCTTGTTGAAAGCATCAGTTTGTTTCTGTGTCTAAAGTCTAATGTCTTATCTGCCAGCATGTAGCCACTGTTTACACAAGAAGACAGCATGTCATTAATGCCAAACATATCAAATATAATATACTAAACAGTAACTAATATATTCTTCTTCTTCTTTAAAGCTTGTGGGAAATGACCCCAGACTCCCTTAAAGAAGAAGAAAGAAGAAACTTTACAAACTCTGTAAAAATATGTATCTGACTCTCTCTTAATTATTCGAGTCTTCTTGTAAATTCAGCATTAAATGTCGTTACGTCGCTGAAGCTCGTCATCAACAGCTGTCTGAACACACTTTGGACTGATTTCACTATTTACACTAAATCTGTGAAAGAAGACGACATTTTATTGAAGCTAAACATTTTACAAATACAGTAAACAGGAACCAACATATGATACTTCTTGGAGAAAGTCCCCAGACTCTTTTAGGAAACTGCTCAATTTTAAGAGTTGTTGAGAAAGAAGAAACTTTATAAACGTTGTGAAATGCTGTCGAAGACAAATTCCTGATGATCTGGGCCTTCTTGTAAATTCGGCAAATGTTTTATATGAAGACAGATAAAACATCCTCTCTGTGTGAGATATGTGTGTTTATCTGAATATAGAGCTGAGAAGTGAGATCTGATCTCAGAGTCGCTCAGGACTGATGACATCAGCTCTTTTCAAGCAGTTATCCATAAAATGTAGATGTGTGAGTGTGACTGTATTCTGTGTGCTTCACTTCATTGTAAAGATGCTTCATCCTCCCGGTCGGTTCGGATCAGACGGGCTCGGTTCCCTCGGCTCCTCCAGGGGGATTCAGGCTGCAGCACTGTGCTCCATCAGCTGCATCAGTCACACTCTCTCCCCTCCTCCACCTCTCCTCTCTCAATGTACTTTATTTTCATTCCGAGGAGAGAAACAAGAAGGAGAGCCGAGGCAAAGTGATGCTCAGCTGCACACTCGATGTAGGTTAATGGAAGGGAGGAGAGTCTGAGCTCAGGCGGCCTCTGATTGGCTGGCGGGCGACGTGCAGCTTCTCCGCAGCACAACCTGTCACAGTTAATCAGGGCCCATCTCTTAACAGCCAGCCAGGCTATCGGAGAGGTGAGCCCATTGCTATTCAGGACGAAACAGATGATAAATCATTTGTACATAATTAGTGCTCAGCAAGGTTACAACTGACACGTATTTTCATCTTAATTAGGAGGGAAATTTGTTCCATTAATTTAATTTGGTGCGCATGAGCGGCGCTGCACCTAACTAAGTTAATCTTACACCTGTCAGGGTGGGAATGGAGTTGGGCCTCAGATTCCAGGAGAGAGTCCTTCATCTGATGCTCACAGCCGGACCGCAGAGAGGAAACAACTGCAGCTGTGCACATCTGTACAGCAGCAGATCACACAGTGATGACACCTCAGTCATTATCTCATCACTCCACAACACACTCTGCAGACTCACAGCAACAGCAGCACTGCAGCTCTGTGGGAACTGAAGCAGCACTGTGTAGAGCGCATACCTCCGCCAAGGCCCCACAGTCTTCTGCATAAGCCTGATTATTATTATTTCCATCAGGATTAAATGTTTCATTCCCTGAGAAATTAACAAAAATGTCAAAAAAATCTCACAATATCAAAGTAATGTCATTACTTTCTGTTACTCTTGGATTACCTCAATACCAAACACGAGCAAATAAGGACGAGAGGACAGAAATATCAATAATATGACTTTATTTCATCTTAATAATGAGTGCTGTTTTGATTCTTTATTCAAACTGTGTGATCCTGTTTGTAATCCCCCTTTTGAAAGGGTCTGACGTGGTGTATGTGAGGTGTATGCTGGTATTTAGGTTTGTTATTTGTCTAATTTTATCCTAGTATTAATGCTTTTATCTATAATTTGCACTAAGAAGGAGTTGCATCTCAATTTCGCTGTACAATTACAATAAAGATCTTTTTACTGAATGTATCTGTAATCTAATTACATCTTATCTTCTGTACCTTTGACAGAATATAGTTACCTTTTGTATCCTGACTACATAATCATGTTACATGTATTATGCGACACCTCTTCATGCTAACACGTTTAGTTTAGCAAAACAAACAGGATGTAAATCTGATCTCAGATCAAAACAAAAGGGATAAAGATGATGACGAGGACATTATCTCATCAGGAGGAGAGGACTGAGTTTACTGAGTGAAATGTCCCTTTAAACAGTTTGCAGTGACTCTACGTGATGATGAACAGTCAGAAAATAATATTCATCTTTGTTGCTTCTCAGTCGACCAATGAGGGAGAAGCTTCCTCGTCCCAGGACAAATATTTAAGCGTGTCTCTCAGACGAACATTATGGAGAACAACATGTTCCATCATGGCGGCTGCAGCCTCAGCGTGTGATTTAAGGCGGCAGCAGCCTTCATATATCTGAGTGAGGATGAGTGTCTGATCTGGTTTCAGTCCAGCGGGCAGCACTGAGTCCAAGGCCCGGCTCCCCTCAGCGCTCAGAGCTGTATGAAGCTGTAGTAATTGCCCCAAAGAGGAGGTTCAATAGAGAGGACGCTGCAGAATGACTGATTTAGTAACTATAAGGTGTTCTAATGGAATTCTCTGCTGCCTCTCGGGCACTCAGCCTGACAACCATTACCTGAACTGATGCATAGTCCATTACAGGATCCCCCGCTTTAATAGAGTGTCTATCACGTGAAATACAGAGACGTCAGGTGCCACAGCATGCACTCTCACCCATGTGTGAAGGTTTAACCCAACTGAAATGGCTTTTCTTTTAGACGCTGCTGCGCGGCCTCACAGATGTATTGAAAATCAACAGAGGAGCAGAGAGGGAGGAAGTGGAGCGCAGACTTGTAAAACGCTGCAGGACGACTCTGACTCTCTCAGGCTGCAGGTAACTGCTCACCTGAGCCACACACGCCTCGCTGACAGGGTTCTGTGCTGCAGGCTGCGGAGATCACTCACACTGTGAAACACTGGAGATGGAGTCCAGTGTTCGGATTAAAAATCAAAACCAATCCAACTCTTATTATTATTTAAAGAAGCAGATTAGAGCCCAGAAAAAACCGTCTGAGTCTTGATTTAATCTCAGAATTTGAGTCACAGAGTCAGAAAAAAAGTCAGAGCTCAAGTGAAATAATCTTAAATTTAGATTACTGTTTCAAACGAGAATTTATTTCTTATATTTAGACACATTTTTACAGTGTTGCAGCTAATTGTTGGTTTTCACTGACACACTGCAAAAAGGGAAAATAAAAAATAGAAATAATCACTGAATCTGAGGAGAAAAGGACTGAAGAGGAGTGAAATAATGTGTCTGTGCAGCAGGAAGTTTGTCTGACAACATCTTACTGTAAAAATTACTGTAAGAAATTATTATTGATTCAGTTTTTGTTCTCAAATTCAGCCTGATGATAAAATACTTTGTTTTTTAAGAGACAAGAAAAAATGGAAATGACTTAATAGGATCGAGGTTTCACTCTCATGTTCACTGTTTTAGTAGAATAAAAAACTCAAATGTTGTTTTTTTACATCCATAATATTGAGAATGAATTGATGCATTTTTAAGTTGGACTGGACTAAAGACACACAGCACCGTACGAGCCGGGTCAGAACATTAATGTAATGTACAATATTCTCTTCTCTGCAGCACCTTTTATTGAAGTCGACTTAAGTTTCTAAATTTATTGTATTTTATTTTTGTCTCATTTAATTATTTAACCCTTTTTATCATCAGTCTGTTGTAGTTTTGTATTTTATTCTCTCATTACTGTCGTTTAGTTCAGAGTTCAGCTCTCTGGTTCATAATAGATAAAGTCTGTGATTCTATCAGCGGCACCGTCAGCTGACACGTTTCTCGGATCTCAATATGACCAAACTGCAACTTCAAAAACTGCAGCATCAGCAGATTCTTCTGAGGATTTTATTCTGTCATCAACAAAACTTTAGTCAAATATGTGACGAGTTCAACACACAATTCATTCTGTAAATGTTGAAATATTCTCATTTCATAAATATTTCACAGACAGATTTCATGTTGTAGGATTTCAACAGTTTAAAGGTAATAAGCCACATTTCTCCTCCAGACATCAGTTAACTGAGTTCTAATAAAACATCTCAGCAGATCGATCAGTTGAAATAAAAGCGATTTGTCACCATCATGCTGATCGTCCAGTCGCGTCTCTGTGCGGCTGCAGCCGGTTAAATGAGATGATGTGAGTTTTGGACTGAAGAACATTTAAAGACGTCACACTTTGATAATAATCTTTCTTTCTCTGAATATAATCCAACCATCAGAACATTCATAGTTTCTGCAGTAAAACACAGAACAGACCACCGACTTCAGATCCAACAGTCCAGTTTACTCAAAATATTTCAGTCGACTTTTGATATTTGTTAGACAGATTTTAATATCAAATGTTGGACATGAAAAGCTCCAGAAACACAAAACTTGATCTCTGTACACGCTGAATTATTCTCAGGTGGATTAAAGAGAACTGATCATCACACAGAACCAGAAAACAGAACCTGCTCAAGTCATTTATCTGCTCGTTTGTCTCTGATGTGTGTCCTCTGTGAGTCCACACCTCGCCCTCCTCTTCCTCCTCCTCCTCCTCCTCCGGCCGCCGGCCTCTTGTCCTTCAGCAGCTCCTCCCGCGCCATCGGCTCGATGATGGCGCCCATCTGTGTCACCACTTTGGGCCTGATGTTCTTCTTCACGGTCCTCTCGGTGTTCCAGGTGCGGCCCAGAGGAGAGCGGATGATGCTCTCGAACTGTGAGTGGTTCTGGAAGGGGAAGGGCAGCGAGTTCACCTGGTGGAGCTTGACGGAGCTGTTCCTGCTCTCTGAGATGATGATGCTGGGCAGGTGCCGGTCCTTCCTGGATGGAGGCGGCTCCACCTTCATCCTGAACCGCTTGCGTTTGCTGCGGGAGGGCTTCAGGCCCGTCCCTCCCCACTCGCCCCACCCGGGCAGCGACAGGTCCACCACCTTCGGCTTCCCCGCGTCTTCCTGCTTCCTCTTGTCCTTCAGGAAGTCGGCGACGACGTCGTCTCCGGCGAAGGCCTCCTGGATGAGGCCCCGCTGGTCCAGCTGCTCCTCGCCGTCCTCAGCGTCCTCAGCGTCCTCGACGGTCGGAGCCAGAGGGACCTGGATGAATTTGGTCTTCTTGGTGAGAACTTCTTTCAACTCAATGTTTCTCTTCCTCTTCTTAGGTTTTGCAGCTTCCTGTTTCTGAGCTTCAGGTGGGGGGTTTTCTGCAGGTGGAGGAGAAGGAGGAGCTTCATCAGCAGCTGCTTCCTCCTCAGGAACACTGAGGAGCTCCACGTCCTCCAGAGTCCTGATCCTGGTCAGACCTTCCTCCAGCGGAGCCGAAGTGTCCGTGACGTCTGCTGCTGCCTCGGCTTTCTCTCTGAAGAGACTCGTGAACACTGACAGCTCCTCTTCCTCCTCGTCTGCAGCTTTATTCTCCTCCTCCTCCTCCTCTTCATCATCATCCTCCTGCTCCTCCTCCTCCTCCACAGTTATCTGAGCTTCAGCCTCCTGAGCCTGACGCTGCTTCCTCCTCTTATCAAACTCTCTGAGCAGCACTTCCTCCTCTGGTTCCTTCACCTCCTCTTCCTCCTCCTCCTCTTCCTCAGCTGCCCTCGGCTCCTCCTCAGCTGTCAGATCCACGATCATGTCCTTCTCTGTGGGGTCTTCAGAGAGCTTCCCTCTCATCCAGGGGTTTGAAGGGTCCACTACCTGCTCCGCGTCGTTCACAAAGTCAGGCAGCACCTCTGCGTCGCCTCCTTCCTCCTCCTCCTCCTCCTCTTCCTCAGCGTTCAGCGAGGTCACAATCTTCTGGGTCAGGTCCTTGTTGACCTCCAGCTGCTGCTGCATGGCCTTTCGAGCGACCAAGTCGTATTTTCCCATGATGACTTTGGACTTGGCCCACTTGCCGCTGTTCTGGTGCTTCAGCGACATCCTCTCCTGCATCCGGGCCAGCTCGATCTTGTTCAGCTCCTCCAGGGCGGCGGCCGGGTCCGTCTTCACCATCTCATCGAACTGCTTCAGGAACTCCTTACGTTTGGCCTTGTTGTGGACTTTGTGGTAGGCTTTGCTCTTGATCTTCCTCGCTCTGCGGGCCTTGGCCTCGTAGTAGGACTGCAGCGCTCGGGCTT
>CAEMYA010000427.1:345986-358593 GCA_903131615.1 Diplodus sargus | reverse complement strand
CTACATAATAAGTACACACATTCTTAACATTTAGATTCAGGGAATGTGATTAGAAATAATAAAATAACCAAACTAAATAAAACAGATAGTAGATAAACCATTACCACACGACCTCAAACAATAAATAAAATGTGTGTGTGTGTGTGTGTGTATGTGTGTGCAGGAGGAGATGGTGCGTCTGCAGCAGAACATCGAGGAGCTGAAGACGGAGTCGGGACAGGATACAGACGAGGAGAAGGTTCGTCTACATCGTACTCATGTTATATCTCAGCTTTCTGAAAGTCGTGAGAAAACTAAAATCTTCTTCAATACTTTGTGTTTCCTCAGGAGAGGAACCAGCTGATCGACAAACAGTACAACACAGACAGAGAGAAGCTGCAGAAGATCCGCCTGCTCATGGTAACAGCTTCATACAACACACAGATAAGAAGCTGCTGCAGAGATCCGTGTGGACGGTTCTGTAGGTCACAGCAGCAGATAACACAGCAGGATAAGAACCAGGCAGAGACGGTTCTGACAGTAACACAACAAATACTGTTTTCAGGGTGGAACTCGCTGCGTATCCTCAGTATCAGCCCTGAAGATTAACCTCTTTTTTTAGTTCTCTGCTTCATATCCAACAGTTTTTATTTAAAATAATTCAGTTTGCATCAGAATAATGAGAGTTAAAGTCCGTCAGACGTGATGAAGGACAATAAAACTGTCACTGAAACCAGAACCAGGACATTATTTTAGTGTTCAACTCGGTTTTTAAATGTTCTTTGATAATATGTGAATAGTTTCCTACTTAATGCTTCTTATCTTCACGTGAGAGGAAAGTAAAATATTTATAAACAGCTGATCATCCTCAACGTGTTCTAGTTGGTTAAACCAAAAATTATAAGTATTAAAATGCTTTTTTTTAAAATGTTTTTCAACATTTCATGGATGTTTTCAGGGTGAATGTTTCATGTTTCACACGATACTGAATGTGAATGTAAAGGCAGGAAAAATGTTCAGCTCAAATTCATGATTAAGTTGAAAGAATGAGAAAAAATCTGAGTTTTGTTTATTTGAAACATTCTTTCCTTCGTCGTGTTCAGGCTCGGAGGAACCGTGAGATCGCCATCCTGCAGAGGAAGATCGACGAGGTGCCGAGCCGGGCCGAGCTGACTCAGTACCAGAAGAGGTTCATCGAGCTCTACAGCCAAGGTGGAAAAGACTCCACGTTCTCCAGCCGTGTTTAAACGACTGCACCTGTCTGTGAACAAACATGTTGAATCTCTGCTGGTTGTTTCTGTAGTTTCTGCCACGCACAAAGAGACGAAGCAGTTCTTCACTCTGTACAACACGTTAGACGACAAGAAGGTTTACCTGGAGAAGGAGGTGAGTGAACTCAGCAGTCAGCTGTTAGCAGCACCGCTAACAAATACATGTTCTTATTAATGAGAGGACGTTTGCTGTTCTGTCTGCAGGTGAATCTGCTGAACTCCATTCATGACAACTTCCAGCAGTGAGTACAAACAGTCTGCAGTGTGTCGTGTGTGTGTGTGTGTGTGTGTGTGTGTGTGTGTGTGTGTGTGTGTGGACTGTCAGCTCCGTGAATAATCTGCTGCTCTGTCGTCGTTCAGGGCGATGTCGTCTTCCGCAGCCAAAGATCAGTTCCTCCGACAGATGGAGCAAATCGTGGAGGGAATCAAACAGAATCGCATCAAGGTAACACTGACGGGAGAGCTCAGTTTGTTCAACCTCGGTCGTCTTTTTCTGTGAAGAGGAAACTCTCATGAGTCGGTGTGATAAACCAGAACCACCCACAGTTCTGACAGCTTTGTGTGTCTGTCTGTCTGCAGATGGAGAAGAAGAAGCAGGAGAACAAGATGAGGAGAGATCAGCTGAACGACGAGTATCTGGAGCTGCTCGACAAACAGAGGCTTTACTTCAAAACCGTCAAAGACTTTAAAGAGGTGAGAAACTCAGTTTGTTCTCCAGATAAAGACGTAAAGACGCGTTCGTCTGCAGCTGAGCGGAGACGAGCAGAGGACGTCTCTCCGACTCACTGCTGCAGTGAAAGAGGAAGGAATCAGTCAGATAACACAGATTTTATATGTTCGTTCATTTAAATGAGACGGACTAAATATTCAAACATGGTTACGACACAATATGCAGCCAAGAAACTATTATTATTATTTTTATTAATGTTATTGCACATGACCATGTTGTGGTAACATTTGGCGCCGGTCCAGTTGAGCTGAACTTTATAAACTTGGAGAGGATTTTCTGCACAACTGTTCATTCAGATCAACAGTTATATTTAATACACTGGATGTAAATCTTAACTGTAAAATCAAATCAAGTGTTTTTCTCCTAATCGCAGTTTAAAACCTGTCACATTATGTTGTTTTATGTTGATATTGATATTTCATATCTGATAACCGTCATGTATCTACAGATATTTGTTTAACAGCTGGATGAGACATTTTACAGTAAAACTCCAGCCGTGATGGAGACACATGTCTTTGTCTTTTCTGCTCCATATACACAGTTTTACAATAATAGTGATTATTTCTTGACTTCAGTTGTAAATTAGCCTCTTTGCTAACTCTGTCATATTTACAGTAAAGTTTAAGAAGTGCTGAGAAATAAACATAATAATAAAAATCAGGCGATATCGGAGGATTCATGTGTCGAGTTTTTTACAGGAACATAACGTTTTTAGTTTACCGGTAAAAAACATCTGTATTAATTTAGTTGATCATAGATTTTATTAGTTTGGCATATTTTAGCAAGTAAAGAATGAGTTTATTGATGAAATGTGTGACTGATGATGTAACTGATGATGTAACTGATGATGTAACTGATGATGTCATGTTTGTGTCTCCAGGAGTGTCGGAAGAACGAGATGCTGCTGTCCAAGCTGAGAGCGAAAGGAGCCTCTTAGCTCGGCCTGGTGGTAAACTGCTTATTGATGTAAATGAAAGATATTTAATCTGTACGAGCTCAAACGATCACATTAACTTTATATGTACGCAGGTTTTTTAACATTCCACGTGTTGGTTCATTAATATTCTTCATGGCTGATAAATGTTGTGACCTGTGATCTGAAACCTGTGAGAAGAGTTTTACAGTCTTCATGTGCCAAAATACAGAAATCACTTTGAATATTAAATTCCTCTCGGAAAGAAAAAGTGTTTCAAAATGTAAAAATCAACCTATAAATTCTGACAGTGTGTTTCACAGTATTTGAGAAATTTTGCACAAACAGGAATCTGAAATGTAAAAACTAACATTTAGTCCGTTAAAGCTGCAGAAGCTGTAGAAGAGAATCTGAAAGAGAAAAGTGCCTGAACGTGTTTCTGCTGCAGAACTTTATGAACCTTCATCATCACTCGCTGATGTAAAGTGTAAAGTGTCTGTGGATGAAGTCGTGTTGCTCTGCAGTCTGAACTCACCTCATTCTTACACTAACCGCCAGTGTTCAGCCAGTAACAGCATGTGTGTGTGGAGGTCTGAGCTGTGACTCATGTCAGATAGACGTGTTCTGTTAAACACTGTGTGCTGATTGAAGACGGCAGCTATCACAAGTCAGACTGTGTCAGTGTCACATGTTGGATCTGTGAAGGAAACATCCTGTTTGTCGCCGAAACACAAACGATCTGCTGTTAGACAAGCAGCTAAAATAAATTCTGCTCTCACAGTTTCCACCAGGCCTGGAAATCCTGGAAGGTTTGTAACCCACACAGAATTTAATAAAGTAATTTAATAAAGTAAAGGAATGTTTCAGGATGTTTTCCAGGATTTTGTTCACAGGACTGTTGAATCAGATGGTCGATAACTTAACACTTGCTTTTTAAACTACAGTTAAAAACTTACATTTTACATCATAACATGATTTATTTCAGAGGACTTGAAAGAAAACATCCAAAATCCACATGAAGGTTTTTATTTGTTCAGATTTCTGCTGTTGACATTCACACACACACTAGTTCATATTTCATTAGGCTTAATTTTCGCATGTAAACATAAAATATCAGAAAATATGTTATACAAAAAAATAACTGTCTTAAAGTGAGTCATCACACAGGGAAGCTTCGTGCTGAATCTGTTGGTAAATGTCTAAAATTTTACAACCTATATCTTTAAAATTAGTGTCAGAAATCTTCCCTTCATCTCGTACACAGTGTTCATCATTCACAACCTGATTTAAAGAACATTTGATTCATCACAACCTGAAGACAATTTGATTTTTTGTATCACCCCATAAATCTGAACGTACCGTCTACTGATACCCAGAATCCCGTCACTCAAAACCTTCGACTCTAACATGTCAACAACATGAAACAAGAAGTCTGAACCTGACTTCAGATTTCAGTTCACAAATTTAATTATTTAATGAATCATTTGTTTATGTAATGAACCTGCAATACAAAAAATACTTGCAGCCTCAACAGAGAAGGTTTAATCTGTTCATTTGTAGTTTCTCAAATCAAAACAAAAAGCATAAGCAGCGTTGCATCATGGGAGTTGTTGTCTTCGTTATGTTTCGTCTCGACTTCCTTCCTCACTCTCTAAACTCCTGAAGTCACATCAACAGGATGAAACTCACCGTGACGCTGAAGAAGCTTTAATAACAACGTCCCCATAAACACCCTGATGAGGGACTTTGTACCAAAACGCTCAAACCCAGGTGCCGAGGAGAAGAACCCGGGTCGACAGAGCTGTTTTTTTGTGTTTTGGCACAGAAATAATCTCCATCCATCCCAACACACCTGAAACATCAGTCTGACAGCCACTCGGCTCTCTGGGCACAAATGTGCTGCAAACAGGAAGCTGGTTGTCGGAAAATCTCAGTTTCACATAAGTTTCAAAAATACCGATGTACGTGTACGGGCCTTTTTCAACCCTCGGTCTCCTCCTCGGCGCCGGTCGGCCCACAGGTGTGCTGAGGTTTTGCTCTGCAAGTCTTTTTAAAGCAGAAATGTTGCTGCTTGATGTTAAATCTAAAGCAATAAACAATCTACGGTTTTTCTTTGTCACTTTCAAACTTGTTCAGACTTCAGTGCAGCTCCCTCTGGAGGTGCTGAAGGTTTTACACACCTGACAACCTGATCACTGTGGAACCAGACCAGCTGAGATGAAGGTTGATGAACATGCTCAGCTGTCCACATACACTTGGCCATGTTGTGTAAGAATAACCAAAACACGGGGACGTCACCGTCCATGAGATCCCTGAACTGGTTCGTGTTTCCCTCTATCAGCTGAGCTGCGCTCTAATCTGCTGATTGTGATACTGAACAGACAGTTTGCATGTCTCTCGCCGTCACAGCTCTGATTGGACGACATGAAAACATGTTGAAGTACGCAGGCTGAAAACTGTAAAACCGTTCTGCTCTGATCTCCTCCACCTCCTCTGATAGCTGAAGTTAAACTATAAACTGGAGTGTTTACAGCAGATTCACACTGAGGAGAAGTCGTGTTGGTGAGAACATGAAGAGGTTTGTTTCTTCAGAGGAACACGTGTGTTCAGCATCACTGATATGATAAAGATGGAGCTCAGCCGAGTATCTCAGTGTGTCAGTCAGTCAAGGAGGAGATAAAAGCAGGAAGTGTGTCGAGCAGAGACGACAGTGCAGCTCACAGAAGAAGAGGATTCCTTCAACAGAGGACATGACGGCGTTCAGGACGTCCTCACCTGTCTGACGTGTGTCACCATGAGTGTGTGTCTGCTGCTGCTGCTGGTCCTCAGTGTGTGTGACCGAGCGCTGGGAGCCGACAAACAGGAAGCCGTGAACTCGCCTGACGACCACGGGACTCGTCTGCGAGGCCTCTGGAAGCTGCACGTGAAGGAGGCGCTGCTCCGAGGAAAAGGTCAGAAAACTGTGATGTAAAGATTTAGTTTGATAGAAGTTCTCCTGGTTTATTTAAAGACATTCAGCTCTGATGATTTCTTTGTTTCATGTTGTCTAAAACTCACCGACATTAGATTTCTATACAAAAAACACACAAATGTGTCCAACAAGTGATTCCATCAGGATTCACTGGACAAATACTACTAAAAAAGTCATTAATGTAGTAATAGTAATGTATTAATGTCTTTCTGTCCTGACAAAACTTACAAACAGAATCAAATGACAGTAAAGCGTTAAGTTATCCTGAGAGGCAGCTGATGTTTAAGCCACAGTGCCTCAGCTCTTAAAGGGTCATTCCAATGTTTTTACATCTCGTGGTGTCTGAATGTACAAAATATTTTGTAGTTGGTCTCGTGGTTAAACAGGCTGTAATGTAATCCAACATTATCTGCACAGACATACACCATTTTCCAAAAGAGTACGATCCTTTTTGTTGAACTGGAAAAAGAGATTTTATCGCTCTGTTGAAAGCACCAGACTCCATTGACAAAAATGTTAATTTTACCTCACAGAGCGTCAGTCAGTTATTCTGTTTGTGTTATTGTGTAACTCATGATGTCACTGTGGGATTCATCCTGGAGAGCCACTGACTCAGGAAGTCACACAATAACACAAACAAAACGACCAACTGAGGCGTCACGAACATGTTCTGTGAGGGAAAATGACCGTTTTTGTAAATGGAGTCTGGTGGCTTTAAATCTGAGCCTGTCAGGTGCAAAAACAAGACTTTCAGTGGACAAACTTCATCAGCTCTCTCTGCGGCTCAGTCCATGTGATGTTTCATCCTCTGGTGTCGTTCTACAGCAGGTTCAAGTCCTCATCCAATCAGAGAAGGAGTCAAACAGCAGCTGCTGTACTGCCGCGTCGGGATTGGCTACCATCTCCAGGTTCTGTCCAACGGCTCTGTGGGAGGCGTCCACAAACCCACCGAGAACTGTGAGTCCAGACACAATAACATGACTTCATGTGAGGAGAAATAATCATTTGGGGTATTTTTATGTCTGTAAATGTATAAAAACACTGTGCATTTACAAAAAAAGCTTAAAATGCACCTTGAAAGTGCTGATAAAGGTGTTTTATACATTCTGTATATTCATTTTTATATTTTAGAGCCAGTTGTATGTTGAAGTGTTTGAGATATCTGAATCCAAACCTCCATCTTTCTTCCTCCGTCTCCTCCAGGCTGGCTGAAGGTGTTTGCTATGAAACACGGCGTGGTGGGAATCCGAGGCGTGAAGAGCGGCCTGTACCTCTGCATGAGCGCTCAGGGACGAGCGTACGGAGCGGTGAGGAGCTCCACATGTCCTCCACTCAGCCAGCTACAAGCACAGGGTCAGATACAGTAACTAAACCATGATGTAATGTGTTTTCAGGCTCAGTTTTCTGACGACTGCCTGCTGAAGGAGAACCTGGAGGAGAACCACTACACCACCTACTCCTCTCTGGCCCACCCGGGCCTGTACCTGGCTCTGTCCCACAGAGGAGAGCTGAGGAGGGGCAACAGCGTGGGACGCCACCAGTCCTGCACACACTTCCTGCCGCGGAGGACGACGACGTGATCAGAGGACGGATTATTCAGAGCTGATAAAAAGCTTCACACAGAGGAACCAGAACCACATCAGAGGAGAGACAGCTGGTGCTGGTGACCATCAGCAACAGTGAACTGAGTATGAACACTTCATCAGTCACCTGGACACACCTGACACGGTCTGAGGTCAGTCAGCAGGCGGCTGCTCGGGATGCTGCTGGAAGACTCATCAAATATAAACTGCAACACTCAGGATTATTCTATTTATTCTGTTATTTAAATAACTGAAACCATTTAACTTAATTTCTTTTACAGACCTTAAAGGACATTATTTATATTTTTGAATATTTGTACCTAATTTGGTGCCTGACTGAATAAAATGTACAAGCAGTGAAAAGTTACAAAGCCACATATAGGTAGAGACCAAAACAGCTAAAATGAGATAAATGTTGGACTTTGTGATGTGAATTATAAAACAGAATCTTCTGTATGTCAGAAATATTGATGGACGTCGAGATTCAGTGAAACTGAAATTCATCAAGAAGCTTCTGTAGCTGTTAATGAGAAACTTAATTAACCTTATTTATTTTGTTTGTGTAGTTTTATTTATTGTCGTTATAGTTTTAAATAAAATATCTATTTTTTATAATCACATTGTTTTGGAGTGGATCTTTACAAACTTTACAGACTCAGAAATATTCATTAAATCTGATGTTAACTTTTTATTTACTGATGATTCTGTCGGATTAACAGATTAACTAGTTTATTTAAATATCCAGCAGCTAGTTTGAAGTTAGCCGGACTAACAGCATGATTAGAAAACGTTTACTCGTGTTCCTCTCAGATACCAGAAGAGGAAACAGAAATGAAAGAAAAGCTAAATATCAACTTCAGTGTTCTGACATTTCTAGTTGTTAGAAATATTTGAAAAATGTTATAAAATAAAATAATTCTCAGCTGAAAACCTGCAAATGTTTTCAGTGTTTAAGCTGACGGCAGTGTGACGGACCTGATGATGCTGCTGAACTTAAAAGATCATTTCACCTGATTTAAACGCGACGATGCAGAAATGTTTAGTTTTATCTGTTCTGAGTTGAAGGTTTGTTATTTCAAGTTTGGACCCCGAGAATTCATCAGTTCTGCAAACATCAACAGAAACAGAATCTCTGTCTCATCAACACGCCTCAGGAGCGACTTTCTGCCCCTCAGAACACAGACGAGATGTTTTTCACATGATGGGTTTAGAAAGCAGCCGACTTCTTAGAATCAGAACCGTCTGCGTGTCTCGGGGTGAACTGACCCTTTAAAAGACACTTTACTGATGTTGTTTGAGTGTGTTTGCAGGAAGCAGCTGGTGAGTGAAGCCTGACCAGCAGCTGGACAGTGAGGCCCGTCCAGGTTCTGACCAGCAGCTGGACAGTGAGGCCCGTCCCGGTTCTGACCAGCAGCTGGACAGTGAGGCCCGTCCTGGTTCTAAAGCAGCTGGACAGTGAGGCCCGTCCTGGTTCTGACCAGCAGCCTCGCTCCTCCTCCTCCTCCGTGAGTCCCGGGACACTTTGGGGACACTGGAGTCCGTAATCCTAGCCTCGGAGTGGGAGGTGCAGGGTCACCTGATCCCTCTGCGAGTGGCAGCACTCACCTGCTCAGGTGTCTCTTTGTCCCTCAGTGTAGCACGGCAGGAGGGCGGCCATTAGCAGACGGAGAGAGAGCAGGAAAAGAGGAATAAAAGAGAGGAAACCAGGAGCCGGCGGGAGAGGAGAGGACATGGTCTTGGACAGAGCTCAGCTGAGCGTGGACGATGGCACGATGACGAAGAGCTTCAGTACGTCGACCTCAGACACACTTCATCATCTTCATCAGTTCTTCTTCTTCTCTGTCCTCTAACGATGTCGTCATTTATTATCTTCCAGCTGATCCTGCTGCCGACACTCCTGCTGCTGCTGACTCAGCAACTCCCCCAACAGTGAGTGTGCTGATGATGAGACACTTTATTGTAAACTGATCCGGGATCTGTGATGTTTCTTTCCACCATATTGTAGAGAACAGCAGCTCTCCTCATGTTGAACTAACATGTTGATATGCAGTGTGATGCAGTGTGACTGAGTACATTTACTCAAGTACAACAACCAGCAGAGACCAGCACCAGAACCCCAGCAAGACCAGCATATGTTGGGTTCTGGTGCTGGTCTATGCTGGTTTTTCTAGCAGGGAATTTTTTTTAGGTACTTGTACTTTTCTGGTACTTCAACCTTCGACTCCACGACATACTGGAGGCAAACATTCCTACATTAGTACTAATAACTTCAGTCACTTTGCAGATTACACGCTGCATCTGAACCAAACGACCACACTGGGATCATTCGTCAGCAGACCTGAGATCAGTCGACACACAGACGGCTGCAGCTGCATTTTAATTGGTGTTAAACTTTGAACAGATGCAAAAACAATTTGTGTGTGTGTGTGTGTGTGTGTTTACTGAACAGCAGCTGGAAGACTGGATCAAATATTCAAACTACAATATTCAGGATTATTCTGCTCATCCCTTAAATTCATAGATTATTTTGTAAAAGAAATAATGAAGCTGATCAGAAGAGCTGAAGAGAGAAAGTGGATGTCTGAACTGTAAATATATAATCTACCACAGCAGCTGTGAGGGCTGGAAAGATGATAAAAAAGTTCTTGAATGTGACTTGAGAAAAGGTTCTGGAGCCTGAACGAAGAAACATTTGTCTCCTCGTTAAAGGAAGCAAATATTCAGCTTAGTCCAACAGAACCGGGGAGTGTAAGTGGTTCTGTGGACCAGCGTCTCTGCACTCTGTCAATCCTGATGACTTCTGATCACTTTCAGTCCAAACAGCTGCTGAAGCAGCTCATTGATCAACCATCCGTCTGATCGATCGTCTCTCCGTCGCCCTCTCTAGAAACTCCAGGCCGAAGCTCCGGAGGAACCGGACCCGTCTACGATCGAGGTGGTGTCGGTGACGGAGGAGGACCTCCCCGTGGTCGAGACCCCCAACACGCTGAACGTCAGCCCCCTGGGCAGCCTCACCGGAGACCCGAACCCAGAGACCGATCCTGCCAAACCTGCAGCCAGCCCCACTATGCCAATCACCAAGGTGCAGCCGTTCATGCACGGTGAGACAACGACTCTGACGACTGACTACATTTATTTATGTACTTATGTCTGTATTCTTTTCCCCTTTTTTCATTTGGCTAGATAAAATGTAAATTAATAAATTTACTAGCAAAATAAATAAATAAAAGATACTAAAACAATTTATTTATTGTTCAGTTGAGTTTTGATTTTGTCTGTTTTCTTTCTCCGTACAACGAGCCGATCAGTCAGAGCAGCAAACAGACGTGACGTCACTCTTTCATCGTGATATTTTATTTCTCGGATCATTAAACGAGCTCATTTTGTCTCCCGTCTCTTTAGAGGACGACCTGGACAAAAGCTGGAGGAGCCGGCTGCTGGCTCACCGCCTCGAGCTGCTCATCGCCGGCTGCGTGGCGGTCGGCATCACTCTGGTTCTGGGGATCGGACTCGGAGGTGAGGAGCTCAGCGGGAACTTATTTTCTGATAATGGAGGCAGTGTAGCGAGGACTGAGTCTGCTCCATCAATGTTTGATGAGGTCCTTACCTGTTACACAACTCAGATCCCACCCACACAGAACACCTGAGGTCACTGTGACTCACAGCGCCACGTCGTGCTGAGAGACGTGAGGAGACGATCTTCAGAACTTCACCTCTGATCAGCTTCCTGTCACAGAAAAACATGAAAACTCTCTTTTAAAACTAAATAACAAGATTCAGATAAAGTTCCAGATCATTTCCCCACTGACAACTCGACAAAAATCCCAGAATGCATCGCTGACGGAGCAGATTTGAATCAGATGTTAGTTCTGATGTTTTGATATGTGACCTCGTTCACTTCCTGCTTGTTTCTGGAACTCTTTGACTTGCGTATGTTCCTCAGTATTGAAGCCGGATCACATGGATCAATATCAGATCTCACACCTCGTCTGTTCTGAAGCTCCAGAAGAGTCGCTCTCTGTCCACATGTTGAGTTCTTGTTGGCAGATTTTATCAGTACAGGTGATTTTTATCCAACAAGAATCAGAATTATTGTCCCACAGACGGGACAACAGTAAGAAAACCAAAAAAAACAATAATAACAGTAAAATATAAGCAGTATAATGAAAAAGTAAGAAATATAATGGAATACACTCGTATATACATATGAACATAATATTGTGCAAAAACATAACAAAACAAAAAAACAGCTTCTTCTGCTTCAGACTGGATGAAACTGGAGATGAAACGACTCTGAGGTTCATTGTTAATGTTCGCTGCAGTAAGAACAGATCTGGTGTCAGATGTCCAACACTTTCTCTTAATAAGACAAATCTTAACAGAAATAAATCTTATATCAGGAGAACCTCAGATGTTTCAGAGCCACTGTGATGAGATCTGCTGTCACTGAATTTAACGTTCAGCCAGAAGAAGCCGAGAGGATCAAATGTTTTATTATTCTTCCAATATTCAGAAAATTCTTTGAAAACGTCCTCCGCCGTCCTGTCGGATGGAACTCAGACTGATAAAGTGAAATAAAGTTAAAAAGTCAAAAGAGCTTCTTTTAAAATATTGTTATTAATAAATAACAATCAGACTGTTGAGAACTGAAAGTCAGAGTGACGTGAAGAGTTTTCTTTGATTTTTTGATTTAATAATTTCACCA
This sequence comes from Diplodus sargus, assembly GCA_903131615.1. Classification (NCBI taxonomy): domain Eukaryota; kingdom Metazoa; phylum Chordata; class Actinopteri; order Spariformes; family Sparidae; genus Diplodus; species Diplodus sargus. Next base: position 346,441 of record CAEMYA010000427.1, on the reverse strand, counting down.
TTTATGGCTCGATATACAGATTTTACTGTATTTATTTAGGATATGAATTTCTTGCTGAGGGATCAATAAAGTCTCATCTTTGATATCAGATGTTTCTGATCCAAAACATCTTTGAATACAGACGTCAGCACTTTGACAGTTCAGTCAGAGCCGCTCCTCCCTCTGAACACCTGAACAGTTCTGGGCAGCAGCTGGTGTCAGGTGGCGCCGGGTCGCAGCTTTACACGGCTGGAGGATCAGATGAGTATCAGAACCAGCTGAGCTGGAACCACATGTGCTGATCAGAAACAAACAAACAAACGGCACCTCGACTCAGAACCAGAGAGACAGGAGGGAGCTGAGATCAGAGTTTTAATTCTTAATACACAACAATATAATAAAGTTTATTCAACAGCAGCTGCAGCCTGAAGCAGTTTAGTTCTGGAGCGTCTGCTGGGTCAGAACAACCGCTTATA
>CAEMYA010000427.1:331819-345933 GCA_903131615.1 Diplodus sargus | reverse complement strand
GTGTGTGTGTGTGTGTGTGTGTGTGTGTGTGTGTGTGTGTGTGTGTGTGTGTGCGCGCAGTGGGTCTGAGCTGTGTGGGGAAGTTTCGTTGCGGCTCGTCGTCTAAATGCATCAGCAGCTCCAATCAGTGCGACGGACAAGTTCAGTGTGACCACGGAGAGGACGAGCTCGGCTGTGGTGAGACACACACACACGCACACACACACACACACACACACACACACACACACACACACACACACACACACACACACACACACACCACTTCCTGTTTGTGTGACATCAACATGTCGCTGCATCACTTTGTGTATCTGATGGTTTGTTGACACATTTAATTAAGCGTCTGTCTGATTGTGTGTCAGTGCGTCTGAGTGGGCGGAGCTCCGTCCTGCAGGTGCAGAGGGGCGGAGTCTGGAGGACGGTGTGTTCAGAGGGCTGGAACAACGTGTTGGGACTCTCCGCCTGCAAACAGCTCGGATACTCCAGGTCCTGATAATGACCCACATCCACAGATCTGGATCGTCCTGCACGGTTCAGAACTCTGTGTGGCATTCAAGTCATTTTATCATAGAAGCAACACAATGTTTTTAAAAGACGCCAGCGGTCTGACCTGCAGCCGTCTGCTCTGTGTGTCAGGTACGTGGAGTCGTTCTTCGTCGCTCTGACCTCCATCGAGCAGGACCTCCAGTCCAACCTGGTGTCCCTGAACCTCAGCCAATCACAGATCATCAAGCTCCAGAACGCCACCAGCTTCAGGTAGGACCCGGTTACAGTTCCCTCTCTGGACTCAAACAGAACTTTCTCTAACTGATCTGACGGCTGATGATTCACCCGACAAACATGTTGCTGACGTCAGATTCATTCAGGTTGAATCCTCGACACAAAACTCCACCACGGGTGTAATGACTGTTGTTCCCCCGACGGCCACACGGGGCGACAACGAGTCATTCAGACTCCACAGCCTGTGATAAAGTGGAATTTAAGCTTCTCCTGAAGTATTTACAGATGAGAGGACGGAACCAAGTAAAAGATTGTTTGTCTGGTTTGTTTTGGTGAATCTGGTTTACTTCACCAGCTGTTACAGAGCAACACACAGCTGCTTTCATTAGATTTTCTTTGGGAAATTCTTCAGGATTTGATCCCGAACAGCTGACGAGACGGTTCAGTGTTTCCTCTGAGAGACAGATATGAAGTAGATCTACTTTAGTTACATATCTTGACTGACTGAGGAGATTATCTGCTCTTCAGTGACAAACGTTTTGCTCTCTGGTTTCTGACCCGTGAAGTCAGCGGACACTTAATCATTGAGCTTTCATACTTCATGTCTGCTGGGTTTTACCTGACCTCCACTTCCTGTTTCGCCACAGTAAGAGTCAGTGCAGCTCAGGGACGGTGACCACTCTGAAATGTCTGGGTGAGAAAACAAACTGCAGACTGAGTGAACTGTTTTCAGTGTGATGGAGTCGAGAGGAGAACATGAGCTTCCTGCATGGTGTTCAGATGTGTGTGTGTCTTTGTTACTGTGATGACATCACTAGTACAGACGCAGTGTGTGTGTGCATGAGTGTGTTTATGTGTTTGTCTGTCTGCATGTACCAAGATTACATTTTTCTAAATCTGTGAACTCTGATACTGATATTTTTAATCCAAAACGCTCCAAGCTGAAGCTTTAAAGGGCCATTTCAACTATTTGTCTTTAACTCAGAGCCGTGGATAAAAAAATAATGACTGTTGAACATTTGCCGAATTTACAGGAAGGCCCAAATAATGAAACATTTATCAGAGACAATGTTTTGCAAAGATTATAAAGCTTCTCTTAAATCAACAACTCACTAAATTGAGTGTTTTTCTAAGGGAGTCTGGTGACTTTCTCTAAGAATTAGCCTATATTGTTCCTGTTTAGTGTCTTTGTAACATGTGACATGTTTAGATCAATAACATGTTTCTTCTTTCATAAATGGAGTGTAAATGGTGACATCAGTGTAAACAGTGTGTTCAAACAGCTGATCAATGTTGGCAGGTAAGACTTTAGCACTTTAGACACAGAAGCAGACAGGCTGGTACAGACATGCTGCCACAAACTGACACTTTTTACAAGGAGACAAACAACTGCAGCTGAAAGATTTAATGCTGAATTTACAACAAGGACACAATGAGTTACAGTCTGTCGCAGTCGTTTCACAAAGTTTGTGAAGTTTCTCCTCATGAAACAACTCTTAAAATCACTACATTTATTAAGGGACTCTGGTGATGATGTCAGTATCAACCCAGCAGCTCCTGGTGTTAACCCAGTGCGCCCTCGAGGTTCAGTATCTGACCTTTGACCCACGTGTCCTCAGAGTGCGGCGCCAGGCCTCAGTACAGCACCCGGATTGTCGGGGGGAACCTCTCCAGGCCGGGTCAGTTCCCCTGGCAGGTCAGCCTGCACTTCGGCAGTGAACACCTGTGTGGAGGCTCCGTCGTCACGTCACGCTGGATCCTCACCGCTGCACACTGTGTGTACGGGTGAGTCACAACCCTGATTACCACTTTAATCTATTGTCCTCTGAAGATAGAACTTTATCGATTCTCAGGGGAGAATTCACAAGAAACCTACAGAGTATAAAGTAATTAAAGGAGCAGTTCACCTAAAGATGAACACTCATCCTCCTCTCCTCCCTCCATGTTGATGAAAGTCAGGTGAAGTGTCGTAGTCCACAGAACATTTCTGGAGCTTCACAGTAGAACACAGTCGCAGCATCCTGCTGAACGTAGCTGGAGACGTCCTCCATTATGGAAGAAGGTGTTACATGTTGAACAATGAACAATGAACTCTCCGCAGTGTGTAGTTAAAGTTGTAAGAGCTGGAGTCAGATTACTCTCCGGTGACTCCGTCACCCTGCTGATCTCACAGCTTCTGACTCAGCTTAAAGGCTGACAGAAGTGTCTTTCTGCTCCCCGTCAGGTTTGCAGACCCGTCCATGTGGGCGGTGCACGTGGGCCTGACGGAGCAGCCGGTCCACGGAGCTCAGTCTCTGGCTGTGGAGCGGATCGTTTACCACGCCCGCTACAGACCCAAAGGACTGGACTACGACATCGCTCTGATGAAGCTGGCCACGGCGCTGGTCTTTAACGGTAATGACGGCGTCATTCATCACTCTGATGATGATGAAACTGTGTCTGACACTCTGGGAGTTGTAGTTCATTGAGACTCTCCTCCGTAGGCTTCGTGCAGCCCATCTGTCTGCCGAACTACGGGGAGGAGTTTGCGGAGGGCACCATGTGCTGGATCTCAGGATGGGGAGCGACTGAAGAAGAAGGTGTGAACATGAAATCAGCCGACACCTGTCCTCATGTGAACCGGGCTGTAGAGTGATAACTGACATGTTTCCAGGAGAGACCAGTGTGGTCCTGCGCTCAGCGATGGTGCCGCTGCTGTCCAGCAAGACCTGCAACCAGCCGGAGGTCTACCAGGGCTTCATCTCCAACTGGATGATCTGCGCCGGATACCTGGAGGGAGGAACCGACTCCTGTCAGGTACAGACCCGTTTAGTTAAGACTTAAACATCCAGAACCAAGAAACCTGACTGATGAACAAGAATCTCAAACACTGTCCGTCTCCAGCTTCTTCAGTGTGAAGATTAACTTTCTCAGTTCTGACAGTGAATTAAGAGACTTTGAGTTTTTGGACTCTTGGTCAAACAAAAGGAAAACTTTTTTTTCACTATTTTCAGACATTTTAAATAATAAATAAATGATTAATTGATTAATGGTGAAAATCTTCAGATCAATTGATAATAAAAATCATCTCTGGTGCAGCTTTAATCATTTAATCTGACAGTGCTAATGCTAATTTGTCAAATCAGGCTCAGGAAGTATGGAGGACTAAAACTGACATATTAAATAATAAAAATAGAAAAAGGTCCATTCATTCCATTGAATGCACCAAAAATCATATTAATAATCAATACAGGCATAAACAAATATATTAAATGTGACATCAGTTGACATTTGTTATAAATTGCTCCTGTATTAATTCAGCTTTAACATTTTATGTAATCATTTATTCATTCTTAAATGTATAAATATAAATGTATAAAAAATAATACAATAATGTCATTTAATGCCACATATTATTTAAAATAATTTAATAATATATGCATTAATTAATATGTAACATATGACAATCACATTTTAGTAATAAGATGTTCGGTAATTTACCTTTTTTTTTGCTAACACTATATTTTCTATTATGTAATAATTTATTCATTTTTTAAATGTATAAATATGTAAAATAATAATAATAATAATAATAATATTTTAGGTCAAGGTCTATGGAAGACTGAAACTGACAAAATCAAAAATAAAACTAAAACAACAAATGGCTCAATAAATACTTTTATATTCCATTAAATGCAGCAAAAATAATATTAAGGCTTTAATTAATTTATAAAATGTGACATCAATGACATTTCTGTTATAAGTTGCTTCTGTATTAATTTACCTTTTTCACACTAGCGTTTGATTTTCCACTTTCTGTACGTTTGTTTTTATTCATGTAGAAAAACAAAAATAAATACGCTAAAAAAATATTTCAGGCTATGGAGGACTGAAACTGACAAAAAGAAATGAACAAAGCATTTTTCATAACTTTTTTTTTACATCAGCAGAATAATCGAAAAATGAAAACAATGTTTACTACATGACATGTAAATGTGTGGTTTGAAATGAAAACAACACGTAATATAAAAGTTACGCTTAACATGGTGTGAAATACTTTTACATGATTGTCTCAGAGAGAAAACAGTTATTGATGAATGACGATCAGACAGAAAATCTACTGATCTCATTTTGAATCCAGGTAACTAATTGTGGATTTTACAGCTTCTGTGTTTTTAATCATAAACTTCTTGCTGCATTTTTTTTTACCTGATTACCAGAAACATACAGGTTTTCTTTAAGAACAACATTTTGTGTGGGGACACGTTTTGTTGTAAACTTTTATCTTTTGGTTAATATGAATGAATCATGAGCTGATGTGAACTCTCTCAGTAACAAACTGCTCAGGTCGCTGTTCTGTAGGATTGGTGACGTGCTCAGCGAGACGCGACCCTGAAAGAATGTCTCACCTGTTTGTTTGCGTCCGTCGTCAGGGCGACAGCGGCGGCCCTCTGGCCTGCGAGGACTCGTCCGTGTGGAAACTGGTCGGAGCGACCAGCTGGGGGATCGGCTGCGCGATGAGGAACAAGCCGGGCGTTTACACTCGTATCACACAGTCGCTCGGCTGGATCCGCCAACAGATGGAGGTCAGTACACCGACAGCTGGTCCTGCCTGCACCTCAGGGGCCAGACCCACTGACGCTGGACTTTAGAGAACACAAGACCGGTACTGAACCGGTGAGCCCCAAAGATACAAACCTGATCCCCCCAAGAAAAAAGTTCACAGCAGGAAAATCACAGGTGTGAATAACTAGAAGAACGATGGCTGAGTTCCATTTAGCTGCTTCTGTCTCATGAAGATAATCCAGACTGCTCTGATGTGAGGAAAGTCTTAATTCTGCTGAGATTAAAATAATGATTTATTTTATACATAATCAGTCATCACTGGTCCAAAACACCGGTCCTGTATGGAGGACTGAAACCGCCTAAATCAAAATTTATAAAAAAATAGCTCAAATAATTTAATGCCAATAAAACAATTAAGATAACACTGAAAATAAATGTAGGCATTAATTAAATAATGCATTTTTATAACATGTGACATCAAAATATATTAGTATACTTTTGTATTAACGCCCCTACTTGCATTTAATAGCATGTCAGTTTTAATTTAAGGTTTTTTAACTATTTATTTACTTTTAATTTTGGCAGTTTTAATCGTCTGCAGTCTTGAACCGGACTGACAAATTATCACTGAAGCCCGACGAAGGAGCTTCAACTATTGATTATATTTATAATCAATATTCGCTGATTGTTTTCATCATTAATCGATGAATAATTTAGTTTATAAAATCTCTAAAACTAGAGAAAAATGTGACGTCTTTTGACCAAAATTCCAAAACCTAAAGACTCTTTGTTTACGTCTTCGTTCTTCATCAGTCTTTGTATTTAAACAGAAACGTGACTGAACCCGTCGAGTTCCTCCAGTCAAACTCTGACTGACCGACCGCGGCACAGAACCAGCTGTTGGACCGACAGCTGGTTCTCCTCTGTAATAGAGTCTGACTGCAGCAGCTGGCGGGTCGTCCCATTGGCCCGATTTCAGCTGCCTTTATATGGCGAACGCTTTGAAACGTTAAACTCGACACCGAGTTCCTTTCACCATTTAGATCCTGTGATATGAGAACATAAAACGGGCCTTGTCTCCGTGTGCTCTGCTGGTACCAAACTCTCAGACAAACTTAGATCACTGCAGCAGTCTGAGAGCAAACAGGCCGAGAACTCATTTTAATTATTCCCTCGTTTAATTACCTCTAAACTCCTGAAAAGCTTGTGTGCAAATTAAACTCCTAGAATACGAAAGTGTTGTTCGTTTATTCTGCCATCAAAAGTTTTACTTTTTAATCAGATATCTGAGATGACATGATACAGTAACTATTGATAATTGATTAAGATGAATATTTTTTACTCAGTTAACTGAATCTTTGGGGTTTGGACGAAACTCTGATCACATTTTTCAACATCTAAAGAAAGCAAGAAAATAATCGACATATTAAACAAAATGCTTTATATTTGGTGGTTTAAGGAACTTAAAAATGATTAAAAAGGTCAGAATATACAAGTCCGCAATTGCAAACCCAAGTTTTAACGTTTCAGGGTAAATCTAAGATAATAAATTGTGTCTTTATTGCACCAAAATTGTTATTCAAATAAAAATAAGCATGAAAAAAAAAAATTACCTATTCATATCTGTATTTTTGGGGGGATTTTGAAAGGTAACATATAAAATGAACTAATAATAAATAATTAAATGGGAAAGCTTAAAAACATGCTCAGCCTGTATGGAGGACTGAAACTGCCAAAATCAAAATAAGTAAATAAATGTCTAAAACAATTATTCTCCATTAAATGCACCAGAAAATATATTTAAAAAATGAATAAATTACATACAATTAAATGCACCCAAAATGATCAACGTAACAATGTTTGATTAAATTTGCTTCCAATTTCTTCTAATACATTTCTTGTATATTTTTTCTGTATTCTTCTATCTTTGCATTTTGCAACATATATAAAATGTATCACATTTTACATATTAATCAATGCCTACTTTTATTTTTGATATTGGGAGTTTCAGTCCTCCGTATCTAGGAGTCCACATGGACCAACTGAGGCTTTCTTTCTGTCCAATTGGATCCTCAGCTCGACTCGTTCTGATGTTTCTGTGTCCACTTGTTAAAATTCTCCTTTTCTTTGTCGTCTTTCAGAGAGAAGAGGCTCAAAACTCTCCGACTCAGAGCACGGACAACTGAACCACCTCGTATGTTTCCACACAACCAAAAACTAAAAAGACACAAACTGTTTGACACCGGAGAGACAGATCCTTCGATCCACACTCATCCTGACGGAGCAGAGAGAAGAGCCGGTGCACAGCGGAGAGTTAGGCATCGTTTATTCCAAAATAGAAAGCTCTAAGGCAAAACAGACGAGAGAAAAGTGAAGAACGCTTCATAAAAAGCAAGACAGACGCACGTGAGGGCCGAGAGCTCACCGTCACTACACCCCTCCTCCTCAGGCTGCATTTCAAGTCTTTACAAGAGGGATAGAAACCAGATTACTGCAACTATTGACAGACAACTGTTGTACAGTACAATATTACAGATATTCAAACGAGAGGCACCCCAAATTTGTGCAGTAATATCAACATATTGATAACAAGCTGTCAAATCTTTCACTACATCAGTTTGTAGTGGCGGGGGCACCGACAGAGGCCGCAGCGCTTCAGCAACAGCAAGGAGTCCAACTTCCTCTTTGTTTCAGCGCCGTCGCGTGTACATAAATAAAAGTTTAATGCGTGCAAAAAGTCCACTGCTGCTTCTTCTTCGTGTTGATGGTGGTGATGGAGTTCGTGTCACTGTGGATGCTGCCGCTCCAGGGGTCTCACAGTCGGACCCTTTGTGATTGTGTGATCAGCATAGTGTTCTGGATTGTGCATTTGAGAAAGTGACGCCTACGCTACTACTGTAAAATGATTAAAAGATGGATGGTATACACAATGAGGCTGTATTTAAAAAACCGGAGCACTGCAGCGAGAGATCTCTCACGGATGAAGTAAAATTATTTACGATGCTTCGCAGAACCGCACAAGCGTTCTGCACTTTAGTGTCTTTTTGACCAATTTCACCGAGGGTCACGCTTTGTTTTTGTGCTTCTTGGCAAGAATTCTTTAGAAAAGAAAAACACGTAAGGCCTTGTTAGTATCGTAAGTTTAAAACCAATTTAAATAGCAATTTTCTTCAGCATTCAATTTCTTTTTCTGTTTTTTAGAAAACTTCAAAGAACCCTGGAAAACAGGGTCACTAGCTTTAATTATGAATCTGTACATAAATATTCCTTACAAAACAGGAGAACACAAAAAATGAAACAAAAACACTACTTTCATATGTTTGTATATAAAAATAAGCATCTCTCCTCTTTTTTTTTTTTCCATTCTCTCCACTCGAGCTCTGCGACGAGCCGTGGAGTCGGTCGTAAGAGTGCGCACGTCTACTCAAAACACAAGCATGCAAAAAGTGAAGACAAACTCTTACAGATACAACTTTAAAGTGTTGGCATCCAAAATGAGAGTTCAGCCGGGGACGGGACGAAATAAAAAGAATCAGTCAACATTTAGTAACGGAGCTTACAAACTTGCTTCGGGTGTTTTAACACTTCTTTTTTTCTTCCGTTTGTTTGATTTAATCTTTTTGAGCTTAAATATACAAAAAAAAGTGCACTCGCATACGTCAACTAAATAATTATAAAACGGTTTCTGAAATGAAACTCCTGATGTACACACACGCAGCATAAACCGCCGTTCAGCAGGGTGGAGGGTTGGAAGAGTGCAGGACCGTCACATCCTGTAGCTTTGTGCTCTATGTAAACCTAATGTGTGTGTCTGTCTGTGTGTGTGTGTCTGTGTGCTATGACTCGTTGTGTGTGTGTGTAGATCAGAGTGTGAGGGAGTGTGTCGTCTACTGCAATGAGTCGCTGTTGTCCAGGCCCAGCCCGGCCATGTCGTCGTCGTCCTCGTCCACGCTGTCCCCCGACTCGTCTTCGCTGTGGCCTCCCAGCATCACCTGCTGCACCGCCAGCGTGGCGCCGTCTGACGTCAGGCTCTGCAGACCCTCCACGTTCATGGTCACCATGGTACCTGAGAACGGAAGAGACGCCGTTTAAAAACACTTAGTGCGTTTACATGACACTCAAGAAAACGGAATTACTGGCTTAGTCCGACTATGATCGGATCTTTAAGACGCATGTAAACACCTTAGTCTGACTAAAATTGGACCGGATCGGATTTCTCATAGTCGAATTAAAGCACCCAGATAATTCCAGCGGATTGGATTTTTGTGTTCTGCACAGGCGCGAGATTTTTCCCCGGGGCCGTGAGCCGGAAGTAGTCGGACGGCGGCGGTGGCGTCTTTCCTCCGAAATCACTGCAAGAAAGAGCGCCATTGTGCATCTAGTCTGTGTAATTATCATGTACTCCATATACGAAGTGTACAAAGATGGAGCTTCGTCTCGCTCTTCGTACGCCACCTTTCTTGAATGCCGAGGCAGCTGGTGACGTAAAGAGGTCAGCCGGAGGTGTCTCTGGTACCACTAGTTGAAACGGGCACAGCGCCGCCTAGCGTACCGGGGTGTGACATGCTCCGGCCCAATAATCCGATTTTCTCACCGGCATGTATAGTCGGATAATTGCAGTTGTCTGACTGAGTAGCAGAGTCGAACTATGGCTGTAATCCGACTAAGCTGTGCATGTAAACACACTGACTGTTTATTAGAGCGTGTTGAAGTGAAACAAACGGCTCTAACTTAGTGTGTTAGTCTCAAACAGTGAATGATTTAAATTTAGTTGAGATGAAGTAAACAAACTTAAGCTGCAGGCTTCATGTCAGGGACAGACGGCGTGTTGTTATAAAGAGGGAAGAAGAACCACAGCAGCTGCAGACTGACGTCAGCAGTTAACTCGTCCAACAAGCTAAAGTTCAGTCCAGGCTACAACAAACAATTATTCCCACTGTCGATGAATATGTTGATTATTTTGTTGTTCCGTCTATAAAATGTCAGAAAATGTTCAAATGTTGGTCAGTGTTTTGTCCACAGCCCAAAGATATTCAGTTTACTGTCACAGAGGAGGAAAGAAACCACAAAGTATTCACATGTAACAAACTTAAATAATACTCAAATCAATTAATTAGTTGATGCTGAACAAGAGTGTCTGCAGCTCGAGCTGAGAACAAGACGTGTGTTCATCGCCAGGAGACTTTAACAGGAAGTGAATGTGGTTTGTTGATGTGTAGCTGCTGTCTGGCTCAGTGTGACCGTCTGTTCTGTGATGAAACAGACGTTACTGCAAAGATCTGACTGGCTGTACGGAGACAGCAGGCTTGCACAATACGGATTGTTTTCAGCTGCTACGATAACCGATGAGAGTAACGAACATGTTTATGCTTTTGTACGCACACCTGTGTGTAACAAAGGCTCCGACGTAGTGAGCAAAGACAGTTTATCTGATATTCCAGCTGTGAGAAGGTTTTTTCCCTCGTGAAGTCGTGTTCTTCTTGCAACAGAAACCTGGTGTACACTGTGTGGCTGTACACAGGTGCAGCAGTTCAACGTCATGAGCGCGACAACATCGCGCTGGTTCTTCTTCTGAGTTTATTAACTGCTCACAGAACAACTTTTAAGGTGCATTCCCTCCTCACTAAAGCAATTTAGCTCTGTATTATCATCTGAAATGTCTTTATCTGCCGACAAACAATAATGTAAATTTCCCATTATGGGGCTGATGATTTATCTGATATATATATCGTGCAACCCAAGAAACTCGTCCTCCAGCGACATCGATGGAGAGCTAACAGGATGCAACAGCAGCTGCAATTATGAAATCAAAGATTGGTTACAGGTTTTTATACTAGGATTTTTCCAGCAGAGATTTCTGACCTGTGCTGATTGCATCAGAACAAAGAAGTGGACAATTTAAGAGCGATACACAACAAATTACCACCCCGATAATGGGAAATGCATCTTATCGCCCATCAGCCATTAATTAAATTCTAGCCGATAATCTGAAGCCAAACGTCTTTCACTGACTCCACCAGCGCAGCATCGACACAGTGGGAGGTTGTATGCAAGCTGGTTTACGATCCACCAATAAACACAGAAGAAGAACCTGTCATTCATTCAGGTGTGCAGAAATAACAGCTAGTTACTTTGTTTCCAAGTCATTAATTTGTGAAATTATCTTATCTGTATCAGTGATGAGATGCAGCTAGTTTTCAGTCACCCTGCATCACCGAAATACATTTTACAACTTAGAACAAAACCAGTTCTGTGTTTCTGTCCCGGCTGAAGCTCGAGGCCGACGACTCTCTGCCTCAAACACACAAGAAGCGCAGTGAAATACATACAGCTGCGTTCTGACGCTGTTGTTAAAATCAATTTGGTGCAGCCAGACGATGAACTTCAACAGTCTTTGATTATTTGTCACAAGTAATATGACGTAGTGTAAAATCTACAAGTCTTCCCCACATGTAGCTGCCTACCGTCTGGCATGGTGACTTGCTGGTGAGTTCCTCCCCCTGCGGCGATGGAGTCGGGCCAGAAGCGCTGCAGTGGCCGGTTCTGAGGCGTCTTCTTCTTGGCTTTTGGTGTCTCAGAGGAGCTGGCATCCAGCATGGGCTGCAGGATCCGCCTCCGTGCATTAATAAACCTGGAGACACACACAGGTTGGTTCAGTACCGGCTGGAACGTGTGTTTATAGTGTCGTGTCGAGCTTCAAACCTAAAAGTCCTTCAGTCAGGCTGCAAAGCTTTTTAACTCTCAACAGAGATGAGAAAGAAGTAAGACGTCTCACTTTTCAATGTGTCTTATTCAGAATATTATTGATTAAAGCTTCTGAAAACAAGTTCAACATCGTCTGATTGTTCTCTGACGGGGTAAACGATCTGTATTCCTGTTGTATTCATGATGACGACTGTGACACACAAGAGGGAGAAAAACCGAGAAGTAAACTCTCCTGCTGGCAACATGAAATAAGTTAACTGCCTTTTTAGTGGTTTAACTGCGTATACTAACTGATTTTGGTGTAAAAGTATTATTAATGTAGCAACAAAAGGTGGAGAAACAGCGAGTTTCCCTTCTATGACCGAGGCTGTGACCCTCAAACACACTGCAAAAAGGTCTGTGCTTGCCAAGATTAAAAATCTTACATTTGGAAGTAAAACCTAAAGTGCTTCAAAAAATATAATTCCATATAATGAAGGTGCAGAACCTGCAAATCTAGGAGAAATAAAATAGAATGCGATGAATCTGAGCAATAAACAAGAAATATAAAACATTAAAGTAACAACATTTGCCTTCAAATTGTTCAGGTTAATAAAACCAAGAACAAAAAAAATATATAATTCAGTGTATTTGATTTATTACTCTGACAGTCTGATCTCCAGTGATTTGATCTATAAATAGTCCGAACTGGCGCCTGAACTCACCAGTTGTTGACCTGCAGGAGCGTCAGGTTCGTCTGAGTGGCGATCTGTTTCTTCTCGTCCTCTGTGGGATACGGGTGCTGCAGCAGAGGAAGAAATGACTCAGTGTTTTCTCTTCAAGGATTAAAGTGTTAAACAGGCAGAGATATGCTGCACGCACACACACACACACACACACACACTCTCACCCCGATGTGCTGGAAGAGCCACGAGCGCATGACATTGGTGGCGTGTTTGGGGAGGACGCCACGTTTGTTCTTGGTTGAGTTGTCGTCGTGATTAAAGAGGTTCAGGTCCTGGTGAAACTGCAGCTGGAGCTGAGAACACAGACGACAACGACACTTCAGCAGTTTGCATTTAAACAGACGATACATATTCAAAAAATGATAAAAATCACTTATTTTTCACTGGACCGGTTGGAGTTTGACCTCATCTAGCAAGTGACTAATGAAACTTTACCAGCTGTAACTCAAACAAGACGCAATGAAAAACCGGCTCAACAGGAATCAGACGGATGAAAAACCTTAAAGTAAACACATCATGTTTTCCTACACATTACTCCTACACAAAGGAGTAATGTCACATTTTTGATTGTCAATTCTTTCTACGGTTTCAAGGATATTAAAATAATCCTTCTTTGGAAAATCTACAGTCAAAACAACCCAGTAAGTGTTTTTCAGCTCTGTGTCACTCAGTTTTCATGTTCTGTTAAAAAAAAAAAAATGACTTCCTGTTATTGTTGTAAATGATCCTTTTTGGATGTTTCGGGACTAATTTCAACTCAATCCAGAGTAAAATAAGCGATCAATGACGTTTCCAATAGACACACAGAGAATCGCTTACATGATGAGTCTTTAATAGAGGTTTTTTCCAGGAACATCCACGACATGAGTTGGTATGGAACGACTCTAAAGCCAAATATTGGTCCAAATACCTTTAATGCTGAACTTTACCACTAGGTGTCACTGATGACTCAACCTCTCCAGAGTGAAACATAATGAGAGTCTGACGCTCCACAATCCATCAGGACAACTGTGGTCTCTTTTTTCTTTCTTAAACCACTCCGCTAAACTTTTCCTCTTCCAGAGTTTAACATCAGAATAATAAATAAAATACAACCTGGACAGTCAGAATTTTCCAAAAACACTTCCTGCAAATGTTTCACCATAAAAGCCTTGTTTAAAAAAAAAAGGAAATGTATATAATTGATACTCGGCTGCCTTAACAATCAGTGAATCATTTCATAAATATATTTTTATTTTAACCAAAAAATCCAGCCGTTATAATGAGGAGATCTCCAGATAACAAACTACTGGAATCCCTCTTTCCTTTAAGGCAGCAAGTATTATATTATTATCTATCATGTGGACACAATATGAAGGGAGCTCGACTGACAGCTTTACATTCACTCAGTTTTTACTCACTAAACAACTAATTTAGAAT
>CAEMYA010000427.1:318534-329899 GCA_903131615.1 Diplodus sargus | reverse complement strand
CACACACACACACACACAGATACTCAGATTAATATAATCCACTGACAGCTGCCGGTAAACAGCTCTGAACATCGTGTCCCACTGCTTCATGACAACACACCAGCTGCAGTAACAGTAAAGTACCTGAGGGAGCGGTCGTATGCCAAGGTGACATACCTGCGACCACCTGGGTGGGGTTGACGGCTGTCACGGTAACGTTCCCTTGCTGCAGGGCTGACGCAGGCACCACAATTTGACCCTGGGGACTGATGGTCCCCGAGATAGAGCTGGTGGTCTGCAGAGCACAGAGAGACAGCAGCGTGTTTGTTATGTTCGTCTGACTTTTTAGGAATAATAATTTATCTTGCTGTCAGATCCAACTGTTCACGGCACCCATTCATGCGCTCAGTCCACCCCGAGTCCCTACCTGAGTCTTGGTGGGCGAGAAGCCCTGGACCTGGCCCGTTACGGGGGAGTACGGGCTTCCTGGGTCTCCACTCAGCAGAGTCTCACTGTTCATCTTGGTCTTGAGGCAGGCGATGTAGCGGCTGCAGAAGTCCTTACACAGGTCGCTCACCTTCTCCAGCTCCAGCAGGTGGATCCGCAGCACCTGGATGGCTTTCACCATCTGCACGACAGGAGGTCAAAATACAACAAAAGGGTTCAAGACGGTCGACGAAAAGCTTTTTTTAAGCAGAGTTTTCTGATAAATACGGTCCTGATAAATACCCTTCAGATACTCTGTGGTAACATTTAGGTCAGTTATCATTTTCATTGATTATTCTGGATTCTTACTTGCCAACTGTAACATATCAAAGATGAATCAGAAAGTGATTTCAACATAATGAGCAAAACCTAAATTACCAGATGCATAGAGTTACTCTAGCAGAGCTGCAGAGAATCATTGATTAGTCCACCATAAGAAAATTGGTTGCCAACTATTTTGATTAATCGTTTCAGTCATACAAACATATTAAACAATGTCTGTTTCCAGCTTTTTAAATGTGAGGATTTGCTGCTTTTCTTCATCATGTCTGAGAGTAAATGAGGAGTTTTGGGGTTTTGGACTGTTGGTTGGACAGAAGAAGCAATGTGAAGACATCAGTCTGGACTCGGGGGAATTAGGAGTTTTTTTCACAACTGGTTTGTTGAGAAAACAATCAGATTAATCTGTAATAAAAAGAAGTGTTAGTTGCAGCTCTTCAACTGGAGGTAAAAAGACACCTCTGCCAGACTCTTTTGGTATTTCTGTCCCTCGTGGTCCGGTGAGGGAGACTAAAGTTAAACCTGGCTCCTTCAGGAGGGTCAGAGGTCAGAACCAGCTGCAGCACAGGACCCATGTTGTCTTTCAAATTATTTAAGTGCTCGAGTTGAAAAACAGTCAGACTGACCAGCGCGGTGACACTGACTGATCTGGTCTAATCATTCTGAGGAGGTCCTGTATGCTGATTAATATGTGGTCAGGGCTGCATCTCACCAGGCTGCTGAGGTCAAAGGTCACCGACCACTGAGTGTGTGAGGTTCCATTTTGGATTTCTTTGTGAAATACTTCACATTCTTGCGTTGGTTTTGTCAAATACCTCAGATCTAAAACTGTTTTTCAGTCACCTGCTTCTGTTGATCGCCCAAAATATGAATCTTTACTCGGTGTGAACGGGAGCTGAAGGTCCAACAGATGCTCGACTCAGACGACCACCGGTTTAATATTACTCTGTCAACAAGCTTTGACTGTAATCAAAACACCTCTTTCTTCATTTTAGAAAAGTAAAGATGTATTATTCTGTTCTCGTCTTTTCAAACAAGTCTGCTTATGCTGCCAAACAGTTTGGGTGATTTATGGGCCTGAGCAGTGTGTAAAAATAAAACAACAACCAGATATGTGAGGATTTCCACCCTCGAGGTTCTCACCAGGTTGTCGAGCTCAGGGTCCTCGCTGAAGAAGGGTTTCCCCTCCTTCTCCTGACTGCGGACAAAGTTCTCGATGTCCACGTCGAAGCTGGCCGAGGTGATGCAGTCGGAGCTCAGCGTCGACTGCTCACACTTCTCAAACAGCAGCGCCAGGAGAGGGAACAGGGGATGTCTGCGCACAAAACACAGAACAGCTGCTTAATTAAAGATTCATTTCACAGAACATATTATTACACTTTATCGTCAGTAATGTAGTCTGGATTTAAAAAGAAACAAAAGAGGTGTTGAAGTAATCTGACTGAACACAAGACCACAGCGATATGACGACAGTTCAACCAGTGCACTGACAGACACTCTCCAATAAATTAGCTTTATGTGCGACCATGTGACTCGTCTGTGGGCCCTGATTAGACTGTGCGTGGGCAGTGTGAACAAAACAAATGCAACAAACACTTCCATTAGTTCAGACAACAAAACAATCAGCAGTAGGTGTTAAAACAATCTTTCACCAGAAAGAAAGAAATATGAAAGTCACATGAACAAAGGGGAGGACTTCACAGACATCATATGATTCCCCCGGTGATGAAGTTAAGACAGATTTAGGAACAGAGGCCACAAGCACAGTTAGTTCTACCGATATATGGAGGCTTTGTCCACGTCCATGGGTGTCTGCGGCTCTGTGGGCGCCGGGCTGGGCGCCTCTGCCAACGTCCCCTCGATAAACTTCTGCTCCGAATCGCTGTCTACCGTCGCCACACCTTGCATCTGCAGAAAAAATGAGGAAAACAAAGACGTGAGGAAAAGAAAGAGACAGAGAAACTGACATAAGAGGTGAGGAGAAAGGCGGAGAATGAGCGACATAAAGACATCATGTGAAGAGCGAGAGTGGCTGCAGGGCGAAGCTTCACACAGAGCTTCACTTCAATATGAAGAGTCATGAGAGCAAGGTCTGACAAACACTTTCAGAAACTATACGTTCTCATGCAAGACTGAGATCAATCTAATCTGAAGTGGTTGTGAGGATTTGATTACGAGGGAGAAAGACTATTGATGTGAGTTTTCAGTCCTGTATCAGCTGATCACAGCACTGTCAAGTCAGAGAGGATGAGCTTAAAGGAACAGATCACCCAAAAGTTAAAACTCAGGCATCAGCATCATCTCCGCCGTGATGATGGTACACATGTGGTAAAGCATAAAAAACAACCAAATCGTAATCCCAGTCTCCAAAAGCCCCGACATCCAAAAAATTGATTTGAGAAGACGTTATTCACACCTTGATGTGCGGTTGAGCTTGTACACCTGAACATTTTTAGCTTAGCAGCAAAAGGGTGTAGATAAAGTCTTTTCACATTGATTTTGGTGTTTTAAGAGACCTGGACTACACCAGACCAGCTGTGTGGAGACTTTTTACGTTTTTGTGGTTGTTTTTTTTTACGTTTTAAATCATGTCTCCAGCTACTTCAGTGGTTTAGGAGAATGCTGCAGCTCTGTTTTACTGTGAAGCTTCTGAAATGTTTTGTGGACTTTGAAACTTGACTTTACAACAACAGTGAGATAATGGATCCCTAAATCTGCTTAGAAATCCCCATAAAAAGGATGCTCCTTAAAAACGCAGAACTTGCCTGAGAAACAACATGTTTTTAAATTGTCTTCAGTATCGAAGTAATCTGGTGATAGTTGTCTGTACATCCATGAGTACACTGCAAATAGGAAGTGATATTAGCCAGTTCGGCGTGGGTTTAATGGAGTTTTAGAGTTTTGGGAGGATGTTGTTGAGAGTTTATGAGAATGCTGCAACACGGTTTTGTGGTGACGCTCCAGAAATGTTTTGTGGATTACAAAACTTCACTTTGTTTTCCATTAGCATGGAGGGAGGAGATGAGTGACTATTCATTTTTGATTAACCTTTCCTTTAAATACAACTTCAGTGACAGGATGCACTAAAATGTGTCTCATGCTCTCCAGTCTTAAGCCCACTATGACTGGACTGCATCCTGAAAATCACGATGCAGACATAAACACTAACATATCTCGTGTTGCGATCTGACTGTAACCTAGAATACAATCAAGACACTCCGTTTACACACCTGTCACCACATGCAAATTACAGGACATTAGAATGCGGCTGCAGCCTCTGCAGCGCTCGGCTCGAGGCACATTCACAGATCAGGAGCCAGGTTTCTCCTCCTTTTCTTTCACACAACCCAGGGCATAAATCCCATCCCCGAACATGTGACTGAGACCAACAATGACTTAGATTGAGCACAAACATGCTAAAAATAAACACTAGCTTGGGGTGGAAAATTTCTCATTAGTCATAGATCCTTCTCAGCTCTCGACACCCCCAAATTTGGCACTTGAGTAAAGATGTTTTGTAAGCAATTTACATAAGCACAGACACATAAATACTTGGCAGAAGAAGGGGTCTTTAAACTGCACCAGTGTCTCATACAGTGATTTATTTGTGGTGGCCTGCCACAGACAAAGACACACGCCGCCAACAGATTACTAAAACTGATGTAATGGCATTAAAATGGTCTGTGTTGTGGTGTTACGTGCATAATTTGCTTCCCTTTGTCTGGCCATCCAGCCTGACTTATCACCACTAAAAATAAAACAGGGGGATCCATGTGCAGAGGATGCAGAATACTGTGAGTTGTAGCCTCAAACATTTCCGTGTTGTTGTTGCAAAACACTGATTATCTTCAGCAAACAAGTATAAAGAAGTGCAGATGGAGCAGGCTGCGTTCAGGCCTCGAGGTCCCAGAACCAAATATCTCCCTGTCACCCACCTGCTGCTCTCCCTTTGGGTACTTGTCTATGGAAACCGACTGGGCTGCCATCACGTTCACTGCAGATGCTGCAAACACTGGGGCATTATAGAGCGCAGGGACAGGTGGCCAACCTACACAATACACACATTACACAGTTAGACTAGCTTTTAATAATGTAACTGTCATGATGTCAGGATGATTACATGATGGTTGGCTTTTTATGGACTGTGCTGGTGTGATTACAGTAGAAAGAAAAGGCTTATTTTCATACTTCACAAGAACAGATGTTGAACATTTATGTGACTTTCTGCTGAATGTTTCATTAAAAAACGAATTTTTGATAACAAGAAATGTACGTGCAGTGTTTGGAGGAGATGTAGGACAACAACAGAAGTTACAAACAATTAAAATAAACTAAAATCTGAATGTTGTGTGTTGGTATGTGCACACACATCTTGGCAAAACAAGGGAATGTGAAGGCACCCTCATAAAAACAGTCACATTACACACAATTTATTTCGCTAACGTTATATCCTGTAATTATTATGAGGGGTTTTTGTTCAGGCTTTTCCTAAAAAAGAAGAGAGACTGTTAAACAAACCCTGAGGTGCCTTGTTGTGATAATAGTGAGCTTATGTGAACTGTTTCTAACACACCCACCACGATGAAATTAGCTTTTAGCTCCGTGTTAGCTGCTCCTAACATTTGTGGCGGCAAAAGGACGTAAAAGTTTAAAAAAAGCCTTGGTGCTCAGATCAGCTAAATATCCTCTAACTGGGATAATATTAGTGTAACTCGCGGACAAAGAGGCTCGTCTGGAGTCAGCCCTGATTTCCCACAGTATTTAGCTAGCTCGTCATGCTAACGCTACACTCGCGTTAGCTCCCGAACCCGATCTGAGGTTAACGGTGTCGGTCGGGCTACAGCTAACGTTAGCACGCTGGCTAACTGTTAACTTTAAAGTGTTTCTCGTGCTGGTACGGTGCAAGCCAAAATGCAAAGCGCCATATTTAGCAAAAGGGAATCGGTGCCAGAAAAAACAAGCTAACCCAGCTAAGCTAGCCAGGTACAAAAAAAGACCCCGCTGCGGATTGATACGAAGCGAGCCGTTCGTCCGAATAACAAGACAGCAGCGGCCGCTTTTCCATTAACATTTTTAAATGAATATGCATTCCTCGTCAGTCGTGTTCGCTAATTCGACTGCGGTGGTAATAAGAAGCGTTGGCTGCACACCAGGCTAGCCGGGTTGATCCTCAAAAACCTTCCCACATCAGTCAATCAATCAAGCGGGGACAGCTGCCCTCTCCTTCCCCTCCCCTCCGCGCTAACGTTACAACTGTCGGGCCTCGTTTCTAGCTCTCGCCCTTTGCTTTTCCACAATCCTCCTCTGCCCCCAAAACGCCGACATATTTTTTTACCCCCCCTCCCCTGTATACAGATTTTTTTTTTTAATTCTTCCCGGAGCTCTGCCGCTTCTGCTTCCCTTCCAAAAACACCCTCCGCCGCTCTGACTAGGTCCGCGCTGCTCGCCCCGGGGCATTTTTGCGTGCGGCCCAGATTGTTTGATTGATAGGGAACGGAAAAAGAGGGATTTTGAGTGACAGCTTACCTGAGTGCCAATCTTCGTCACACTGACAAGCGGCTGCAGCAATCGGGACCCGCAGTTGTCGCGTTGCGTCATCGCGTAAGGGCACGCAGGGGCGCTCGGCTCATGAATAGTCATGAGGTGGGCGGAGTCATGACGTCCTGCTGCCTGAGAGTCCCTCTGCACCCTGCTGGGGGTTTTTTCTGGCTTTTCACTGCCCTCATTTACACATTCTCTATGTATATCTCCAGCTTTACGTTCCTTTATGCATATTCCCTCATCATAAACACGTAAAAACACAACAGATGCTGATTGTTTGCTCCTAAAATAAGGATGCACGTAGCTTGGATAATTAGGGCATTATGTTCGAGCAGGCAGGCCCAGGGAGTGAAAATTGTGATCATTAAAATAGAAACACAGATAAACCACTTGCACACTCAGCTCTATTCAAATGACCCCCCCAAGGCAGAAAAGCAGCACAAAAGAAGCGTTTGATCTTTGCCTATCCTTTTATACGCATACTCCTTTATATAGGACACAACAGAATCACAGCAGACAAACACAGACGTCATGTCTCATTTGTTCAATTACTTTAATAATATAACATTTTACAGATTTTCATGCTGATCTGACAGGAGCGAGGTTGATCATACATCAAGAGGGACATCATCATCATCTTCATCTTTTAAACATCATGAATGTTTGCTCCTCTACTGTTTGAGGGCGGAGGGCTGAGGGAGGCGAAACTTGGCCATCTCCACGTCCAGGTCGGCGAATGTGTAGGCGTTGTAGGTGTGGTGCTCGTAGTTTTTGTACGTGGTGTTGTCAAAAGGTTCCTCTGGCTCTGGAGGTGCCGCCGCCGCAGCTGCTGCAGCCTCTGAAGAAACAAAAAGAGCATTTTAGAACGCTGGTACGGAGATGAGTGTACAAATCCTCTGGCTGCTCATGCATTAAAACAGAAACAACACAAGGTTAGACAGATTCTGCGTCACTGGTTCTTTTTCAAGCAACAAAAACTTGATGTTGGCATTTCTAATAAGCTACAAAACAAAAAACGTGGCCTGCTCTGTAAATATTTTACAAGATTTTTAAAGGAGACAGCACATTTACATATTCACACATGCTGACAAAGGTGGTTTATGGTGGGGCATTTCCTACAGCGGCAGGCTGCGTTACCCCCAACAGAGTGCAGAGACACACTGGTGTGAAAAGCCTCAAGAATCGTGTGTGAGGGGGAAACTATGTGAAGGTAAACGTGCTCGCAGAGAGTAAAACAGCCTTTACTGGAGATAAACTGGCAGAGGCATGAAATGGATTTTAAAAAATGGGCAACAAGTCAAAATCATAGTGTTGGAAACTTTGATTAAATGCTCTTAAAATACCCGTTAACACCTAAATCTGTCCTGGAAAACTCCTAATCATGCTCCGACAGTGAGGTTATAAACAACATGACACAGAGAAAATCTTACACATCCACAATCACAGAGAAAAACATTAAAAACACATTTACAAATTTCATTAATCAACTCCAAAGACTTTCGTGTGAAGAACAGATTTTTACGAAGTTAGAAAAAAAAGAAGGAAAGAGATGAACAAGTGGTGAGGAGGTCGTTCCAGGAAGCAGAATGACCCAGTTGGTCAGAGACGTGTCGGGCACAAAGGGGCTGAAGTTAAAGCAACGACTCGTTGGACACACAGAACTCAAACTGTGATCTGATGGTTTTGTAAAAACATCTTGTAACTGTGTAATCCTGCTTCCTGAAGTCCTCCCGCTGACTCCAACCACTCCCAGCTTCTGCTCGTCCAGCTGCTGTCAGGGACACTGTAACCACAATACCAACCGTGATGTGCACTCTAACATTACTGTTAGCAGTAGCATTACTTGGCACAACGACAACAAACAGCTGCAGTATTACCTGTAACCTTAACATTAACTCAGCAGACCTGTAACCCGTATTTCAAACAAACAGACATTATGAATGAGCCAAAGCGAGCAAATATATTATGAAGCGCAAAATATGAGAGAAATATTCTGGGAGTGAAGATGGATTTGGCAACAGTGAGGAGGCTCAACGAAAGGGATTTAAAAAAAAAAGGTAAGTGGTAGATTTCTGAGTCATGAATGAGAGAAAGAGAGCAGAACATGAGCAGGGTGAGTCTCAGTGTGCAACGAGCACCATCACCGTCATCATGCACACAGCAACACCAGAGACCTGTGAATGTTCAGACCCGGTACCAACATCCGTCCTGAGTGATCCGATCACAAGTGGACGACTCTGAGTCCGTCAGTTCACGTCTGACATTAACATTTATCTGAGTGACCGCTTCCCATCTCTGTATTTAAATATACACGTACATCACTCAGACAAACACGAGAGAAATAATCTAATGTAGAACATTTGCTGAATTTAAAAGAAAGCCCTCGAAATAAAAAAAATATCAGAGACAGCATTTCAGAAAGTTTCTCCATCTCAACAACTCACAAAATGGAGTGTTTTTTAAAGGGAGTCTGGTGATTTTCTCCAAGAAGTAATCTATATTGGTTACAGTTTGCTGTGAAATCAGTGTAATCAGTGTGTTCAAACAGCTGATCAATGTTGGCAGGTAAGACTTTAGCACTTTAGACACAGAAGCAGACAGGCTGGTACAGACATGCTGCCACAAACTGACACTTTTTACAAGGAGACAAACAACTTCAGCTTCTCATGTAATGCTGAATTTACAACAAGGACACAATGATTTAGAAGCTGTCGTAGTCGTTTCACAAAGTTTGTTAAGTTTCTTCTCATGAAACAACTCTTTAAATCTCGCTATTTGTTAAGGGACTCTGGTGATATCATGTTTACTTGGGTTGGATCAGTTGAAACAGACAGTGTGTTCACAAACATCTGCTGCTAATATTGGCAGGTTAAGAAAGCCAAAAGGAAGAATCTACATTATATAGAATTAGGCAGTGTGTGATTAATTCTGCCTGTTGTTGGAGCTGCTGCTCCTTCTGTTCACACCTGTACTTACTGCTGCCCACCTGTGATCAAATCACTAAGGACCAACGTTGACACCAGTCTGAACAGGTCCATGGTTTGTGTCACAGTATGCAACAGGCACCATCACCTTGATCATGCATTGTGTTGGCGGGTCAAAGACAGACACATCTAAACTTCAGTTTGCAGAAAGCAAGCAAAAGCAATGTTCAAGAAATGCAACAAAAACAATGCAAAAGGAAAATAAATGCTCCAAAAAGCCCTGCAAGCATGGTTAAAGTACAGTGCACTACATCCATCTCATGCAAAACAACAGAAAAGGTCATGGTGATGGAGCAAAATGATGATGTTTAAAACAGAAGCTACTGTATGTGATGGCTGGTTAACAACAGTGCAAGATGTGTTATGAAGAAAAGAAAAGTGTGGTCATCTGTGGGAGCTGAAAGATCCACAAAGAAGAAAGTGAGAGGTAGAGATTTTGGGGGAAAGGGTGGTGTAGTGTGTACCCTCAGATGGTTCAACTGGGGCCTCCGCCTGCAGCTCCTCTCCTGCAGCTTCAGCTACGACCGGAGCGGCATCCACCAGCTCCTCGGTGCTCTCCACAGGGGTGGAGGCTTCAGCTGCAGCCTCGGCAGCCACTTCAGCCGGGGCGGCTTCAGCTTCTACAGGCTCGGCTGCAACTGCTGCGGGATCTTCGACAGCTTCTACGGGTGCAGCTTCAGTTATGACTGGAGCGGGATCCACCAGCTCCTCAGTGCTCTCCACAGGGGCAGAAACTTCAGCAGCCGCTACAGCCTCTGCTGCTTCTACAGGGGCTTCAGCTGCTTCTACTGGGGCTTCAGCTGCTTCTACTGGGGCTTCTGCTGCTTCTACTGCTTCTACTGGGGCTTCTGCTGAGGCTTCTGCTGCTTCTGCTGTGGCTTCTGCGGAGGCTGCCTCTATGGTTTCTACTTGAGCATCACTTGGAGCTTCTTCTACGGCCGCACTTTCGGTCACAACTTCAGCTGGAGTTTCTACTTGGGCATCGGGGGCAGCAGGAGAGGCAACATCTTGGATTACTTCTGGAGCTGGTTCCACTGCTTCAGCTGAGACTTCTGGGCTGGTCACAGCACCCTCTGGAGCGTCTTTGGTGGCGGTGCAGATCTCAGGAGCGGGGTCCACCAACTCTTCAGAGCTAACGCTGGGTGCTGCAGCAGCCTCCTGTACAGCTTCAGCCACAGAGGCAAGAGTAGTTTCAGGTTGGGGTGGAACTTTAGCTTCATGAGCGTCTCCCTTCACTTCTGATGTGACCTCCTGGACTTCTACTTCTTCTTTCACAGTGGATTCTGACACCTCAGGTGGCGCGGCCTTGGTTTCAGTCTTCACCTCTGACTTCTCATCATCAGAGTCCGAGTCCGAGTCCGAATCTGAATCTGAATCAGAGTCGCTGGACGAGGAGGAGGATGATCCGTCAGCTGCTGCATCACCAGGCTCAGAGGAGGAGGCTGTGGCCGCTGGGACGGCGTCTTCTGTGGTGGAGGCTGCAACTGGAGTGTCTTCTGGAGTTTTACTGCTCGCATCAATGAGGGGCTCAGCAGCTGATGGAGCTGCATCTGCTACAGGTGAGCCTGCATCGGCTACCGCTGCAGCTGCGTCGACTACAGGTGCAGCTGCATCGACTACAGGTGCAGCTGCGTCGACTACAGGTGGAGCTGCGTCGACTACAGGTGGAGCTGCGTCGACTACAGGTGGAGCTGCGTCGACTACAGGTGCAGCTGTGTCGACTACAGGTGGAGCTGCTTCAACTACAGGTGCAGCCGCTTCAACTACAGGTGCAGCTGCTTCACTTGCAGCTGCAGATGCTGCAGCTACGACTGTCTCTGGGGCGGCTGCTGGTTCAGCTCCACCTAGAGACGGTGCTGTGAAAACTCCAGGTTCTGAAAGTTTAACTGGGAAGGCAACTGCGGTCTTGTAGGCGAGTAAGGTTGCTCTCTCATCTGGAGCCTCTGCTGCCTCTGGCACAGCTGCAGCTGCTTCACTTGCAGCTGCTGCAGCTACGACTGTCTCTGGGGCGGCTGCTGGTTCGGCTCCACCTAGAGACGGTGCTGTGAAAACTCCAGGTTCTGAAAGTTTAACTGGGAAGGCAACTGCGGTCTTGT
>CAEMYA010000427.1:306290-317699 GCA_903131615.1 Diplodus sargus | reverse complement strand
TGGGTCAGGGCTAGTTTGTTAGCATGCTAACTTCAGTCAGCCTTGATATCTTTGCACCACAACACACAGAAGCCACATCGTCAGATCTGCTCATCACATTCTGCTGAGAAGTTTATTTTATTCTTTGATGTTTTCAGCTGAAATTCTTACATATTGCACCTTTAATGGAACACTATAAAGTTTTGGAAGAGAAATTCAAACCCAGATTTCTTATTTACAATATTAATGAGGTAATAATAAAACGTTTTCCATCAGTGAATTAACAGGATGTTCTCAAAGCAAAATAAGGTCTCAGAACACTGTTTGAATCTAGAAAGGTGGCAGGGTCCGCCACATATAGACATAGTAAAACAGTATAAACTGTCCTTTAAGGTGAGTTTGTTAATTCAGGACTCATCACAGCACTCGGTGTCCTGTCACAGCTGCTGCATTTGTTTTTGTCGTGCCTGGCTAACGTCGGTTAGCCGAAAACTTAAGCTAGCTCCAAACCTTCATGTTCTGTCTAGAAGCTCTGTGATTGGCCGCTTCCAACCGG
Source organism: Diplodus sargus (assembly GCA_903131615.1). Taxonomy (NCBI): domain Eukaryota; kingdom Metazoa; phylum Chordata; class Actinopteri; order Spariformes; family Sparidae; genus Diplodus; species Diplodus sargus. The sequence goes on along the minus strand of CAEMYA010000427.1, from coordinate 317,164 downwards.
AAGTTTTGCGCATTAAACTTAAGTGTTTTGTGTTGAAAATGGCTGTAAAAACGTTATGGTTAGACGTGTTGACTCAGGTGTACGTCAGGTGAGGTTAAAGTTGCTGAACCGTCTGTGCCCTTCTGTTCCGTGTTGGTATCTAGTCGAGCGCGTCTCGTCTCGGGGTCAGAACGAACCAGACACCCGCCTGATGTCAACGATATCTGGGTCACTGACACGAATAAACCACCAGCTGATCTTTGTGGAGGTGTGGTACCAAAATTAGACACATTAAACACGTTTAGGAGGGAGTTTAGTTGCTGTTACCTTGAGGGAGCCCAGTCGCCCTAACCGAAGCAAGGAGGTCGCCATTTTGTGTTCCCAGTGTTGTGCTCCGGTCGGAACCTGTGACGGAAACACAAAGGTTCCGCCTCTTCTTCTTCGAGGTTTCACATAGCGGAAGTAAAAGAACAAAAGTTACAGAAGTCTGAGATAAAAGAAGTTTAACTGCTACAACATTCATAAAAGTGTTTGTGTGAAATTACACAATACCTATGTATATATTACTGAGTAATCCTGCGCTGTATTTAAAAGTATTGTGTTCCGCTTCATATATGAATGCTGCGCTTGATACAGGCGGCAGAGGTGTAGCTCAGGGGTCTGCGATGCCGTGAGCTCCGATATTGGGCGCCATGAAGCACAGAGAATGCAGGCAGCGAATGGAAGGACTACGGATCGAGACCCGAGTACCTCTGTCTTTTATTTCTTCAGCAGCTTCTGTTCTCTGTGTTTCTCTTTAATGCATCATGTTCACACATACAAATACACATTCAGGTGTTTTAACACTGAACATCAGTCTGTTTCAAACACTCACTGAAGGACAAACAGACAGAAAACCTCCAGAAACAAACTGAAGGTTATTTTACTGTCACCTCTAAACAACATGATAGGAATAATAAACTTTACGTCAAGAAGCGTCAGAGACATTGTTATATGTATAAACACACACAAATATTGTGCAGTATATTTACATATAAACATGGATAACATATATTATAGACAGACAGACAGACAGATAGATAGATAGATAGATAGATAGATAGATAGATAGATAACAAGCCATTTACTATAAATAAATAAACCAATACTATAGATAACTCAATAAATATAAACAACAATAAATGAATAAATAAATAAACTACCAAGTACAATTGATGATGAACATCAATTGCATCTTTCCAAAAGAATAGTTTATAAAGGAATTTCATTTATTGTTAACAGTGGAATAACTATTAATTAACTTTACATTCACCATATATTATTATTATTATTATTATTATTACTTATTTTTTTCATCCATTCATTGCAACTGAGGATGCATTCGGGTGCATCCTCATGGGAGATGTCAAACCTGGGAGGGATGTGTCAAGCAGGCGCCACCTACTGGACATTAGGCTTTATGCACTTTCCTTTGTAAGTGCAATTTAGGCCACACTCATGTCCCAACACAAACATAATTTGATAAAATATTAGATACATTTTCTTATTTATAGCTGATCAAAATGTTAAGTCACTGACCTCCTCATGCAGTTTCCATCGATCATGATTGACTTGATTACATTCTGTTAGTACTGGAATAATAACAAATAAAGACCAGAGAAATGAAATATCAATTTTAAAAAAAAGTGACCATATTAATCGTATTATCAATTGTTTGTCTGTGTTGGTTCTAATAATATTTGTTTTTTTTTTTAAGTTTAGCAGTATGCAGTGAAACACTCTGAGCCAGGAGTTGAACCATTCTGAGGTAAAACCTCTATATTCGGGATACCTGCTGTACCACCTGAGCTGTTGGTCTCTGTGGATTTATCAGCAGAAACCAGGTCAAATAAGTCCCGCCCACATATTTTCTGGCGAATCCAGGTGGTGCGCTCCAAAAGGGGCGGTTTCCCGCGCGAAGTTACTGCATTTCCCTCCAAAAGTAAAGAAGTGTATAATAAGGCTGACAGATCGTCACTCCGGTCTTTGCGGCTCTTCTCTGAGGACACGAACACGGTGAGTAAACTGTTCTGTATGATTCTGCTTTATGTGGCCAGTTACCTGCTCGGTACAGGTGTATTCATGTCTGTGTGGGAGCTGTACAGATCAGTTATTACCTACAGATCTCAGGTAATCAGCCCAGGTGATGTCCTTCATATATCAGAGCTCCACATACCTTCATGTTGTCTGCGGGTTAAAATAGAGCCAGCCTCCCTCTCATGTCGGTCAGATTTGTGTTTGCCTCAAATGTTTCTGAAATAACTCTGAACAGAAGCTGAAGAGGTCTCATTTAATTAAGTGTTGAGGTAAATTCAGCTGGAACATAATCCTTTAATTACATCCAATTAAATCCGCGACAGATGTTGTGTTTTGCTGGGTGCACCAAACTCCCTTGTGATTTTGGTCGTTTTATCTCTGCCTGTTTATTACATGAATAATGCACAGTTAATTAAACGGCGGTTACTCTCTCAAAACAAATTGTGAGTCTGGGTAAAGTCGGCATGAAACTTTTTTGAAATGTATGTATTCTTTAGAAAGCTGGTTAGCTAACGTTTACAGGTCAGTTTCAGTGAGTGGCTGTTATGCTATGTTAGCTAGCTGACTCTAAAGTTGTTGGAGATGCACTGCACGGTAGCTAAACACGTTAGCAGCGGCTCAGCTGCCTTTATTAACGGGCCAGGACACATTAACTGGGTACTGATAGTATAATGAGCTTATAAAGACAACTGGGTCATTTAATCGTCGTGTTTTTACAGACAGGTTTGCATGTTAGCTAACGTGTGTGTCTGTTGGAGAGTGTTAGCATGACGCCTCGTGCTGTGTAATGTTAGCTTGTTAATACTCGCATCCTTACAGCTGAGTATCTGAGTACAGCACAGTTAGCTAACAGGCTCCATGTTGTGTAAGTATTGTCTCAGTATGTTAGTATGTCAGCATCTAGATGATCATTCTGAGCAGATAAGTAGTTTAACGCACAATATGGAGCCTCAGTGCAGCTGCACAGAATGTATTCAGTGAGTTTGTCTCAGTTCTGGTTTAATATGTTGTTTAAATCACTGCACTGACTCCCTGTGTGTCAAAAGATAGACTTTAAAATCATATTACTCATGTGTAAAGCACTAAATGTTCTCAGGATTTAATACATTTGGTTTACCTTTAAGAAACATATTTATTGAATCAGATAATAGTAGATTTTACAGTGCAGAGTGATGTGAGGTTTCTGTAGTGATGTCATGCACATGGTTACTAGGGATGCTCCGATCAGCATTATTGAGAGCCGATCCGATCACCGATCACAGGAATCGTAAATCTACTGATACCGGTCACCTATCACAGAATGGATTGGAGATTAATAATAATAATAATAATAATAATAATAATCCTCAATGTCCGTAATTTACAATCTAGCCTTTTGCACCACTTAAAGTGGGAAAACCATTTGTACTAAAATAAATAATAAATACAGTCAAGATTTTTATGTACCACAATCAACTTTTTATTTGTGTAAACATTACATACCCTGTCAAGAGATTAAATAAAATTAAATTAAGCTTTTTTGCATAAGCTTTGTTGTTGTATCCCTCCACAGGGTTCTACCCAGAAATGCGTAGTGTAGTGGCGCACGGTCAGCGGGGGGGCGGTGGGGGGAGATCGCTCGGCGGGGTGGAGATTGCTCCTCATGGGCTCCCGTAGTTCATAAAACGGAACTGTCTCGTTCGTAGCTTGGTTTTGTGGCGTCGGACCTCGTCGAACACTTGTTGTTCACGATGAGAAGACTGCGGCAGCCCAAAAACACCCACTATAAAGCAGCTAACATTAGAAATTAGTATAGCGGCGCAGCGCCGCTCTTCCACCGTCTGGGGAGAACCCTGCTCCACCTTTTACTGTCCCTGCTGTGAGGCTCCGGACGTCTAAACGTTTCACTTACAGTGAGCTGAGTGACGGGTGTCTTTGGGATTTGTTGTGCCCGGGCTTGTTTCTCATACTCGCCGTATTCTGTTGTGTGGCGCGTTCTCAAATGCTGTCTCGGGTAAAAAAAAAATAATAATAAATATATTTGTATGCGATCGGCTTTTCTGATCGGCACTTTCAGAGCCCACCGATCAACCTGTTTAGGGTCCATATTGGCCAATGACAATCGGCAGCCGATTGATCGGAGCATCCCTAGTGGTTACAGACTGCTCTATCATTCTTTAATATGAAACTATAATCATGTAAGAAATCCTCTTTTTACTTAATGTGTCTCTAATCTAATTGCATCTTCTTTTTCCGTATTTTTATATATATATATATATATATATACACACATACATATATATACACACATACACAAACACACATACACACATACATACATACATACATACACACACACAGAGACACACATATGCCTGTAGTCATCATGTAATATTAAAGTTCTTACTCCTCTCTCCAGGTGAACAGTGGGACTTGTCTTCAGCTTCAGGTGGAACAGCTCTGACCTGTATGGTGCTCAGACCCAGAGAGGAGAGACACCTGGTCCAACAAGGTTAGTGCTAAAACAGGTGCAAAAATTAAAGGCAGAAAGTGTGAGATTTGTCAGCTGCGGTTCAATAATACTCTAAGATCAGTAAATGATTCTAGAGGATCGTCGAGTCTCATTCACAGGTCATTGAATACCAACAGTTTGGGTTGGCAGAAGCCATATTTGATTCAACATGTATATCTTCAGTGTGTAGCCACAACATTAAAACAACTGACTAGTGAAATGAGCATTGATCATCTTGCTTCAATCAAATGTTCTGCTGGGAAACTTTCAGTTCTGTCATTTCTGTGGAGCCTCTTTGACAAACTCCACCCACCCAAACACCGTTCAGACCAACTGCACCCCCTCATGGCAAAGAACCCAAGGTGTCAAACTGGCCTCCTCATTCTCCAGATCCCAATCCAGTTGAGCATCTATGGGATGTATCAGAACCAACTCCCATCCATGTTGGGGCCCCCATGGATCGTTCTTGGCTCAGACTGCATCCGGTGGAAGCTCAGCTGGTTTGAGATCTGGGGAATCTGGAGGCCAGGTTGACACCTTGAGCTCTTTCCCACCTTCCTCGGGTCGTTCCTGAGATGTTTTTGCAGCGTTGCAGGCGCGTTGTCCTACTGGGGGGGCACTGCCATCAAGGAGTGCTGCTGCCATGAGGGGGTGTACTCGGTCTGCAGCTGTGTTTGGGTGACTGCTGTTTGTCAAAGAGACGTCCACATGAATGCTAGGATTCATGGTTTCACAGCCGAACATGGCATTGGAACACAATGATCCATGTTATTTATTTCACCTGTCACTGGTTCTAATGTTGGTGCTCTCAGTGTGTACACATGTAAAATACTTTATGAATTAAATCAAATAGATTCATGTCGGCAGTGTAACCAGACTTGTTAATATTCCCTCTCAGTAAAAAAAACCAGTTTAAAATACTTCTACTTCCTTTGAACCCTGTGGGTTTTGAGCTGGGACTTTAGGCTTGGCGTATTCGGGTAGCAGGCAACTGAAAAGGATTGTAATCACTTTTTCTGACGTGCAGCTGTGCGGTGGCTCAGTTTTTGGATTTGAAGCAGTTATTGTCGTCTCATTCATGGTAGAGGTGCAGCAAACAGCAACAAACACCAGCAGAATGACAGGAGACATGTTAATTTCTGGTGGCCTGTGTAAGGTTTCCCTTGTGTGGTTGTTAGTTTGTCTATGTCCTTCTGAGTGTATAAACGATGTTGAGCAGGGCCTGTTGTTAACATTGGCATTCTTATTCATGGTAGAAGTGCAGTGCATTAAGAGCGACAGCTACAGCAGAACTGAGCGGAGACGTGTTGTTTTGGAGGCCTCGTGGTAAAGAGCTTTCTAGGGACAAAAGTTCAGGAAGGGAAATCCACTTGTTAGTGGTCTGCCAGGCAAACCTGGTGTTATTATTGTAAGTTACAGGTTAACTTGACCGGACTTCAGCTATCTTCAATGGCAAATGCCTGAGTGCTGTCCATCAGAGCTGATAGCTGTGGTTTCCATGAATGGCAGCCAGCAGGCCATTGATCACCTGCAGGTATTGGTAATAGCGTATGCTCTGAGCCCTTGTGCCATCCCGCCAACTTACAGGTCCCTGTACGAGTATTCATACCTAATAGGGGGTCTCTGTCTGAGCATACAAACCTATGGTTGGTAGAAGCGAGCACATAGTGTTCGTGTTTAGCTTGGGCCTCGGCCTGGCTAGGGACATGCTCAGGGCCAGGGCAGAAACTATCCTGACGCCACAATGCAGCTCTGTTCTCTGCCCTCATGTCCATGACGAGATTCATATGTGACCTCAGTGAGCATGGTCATGCGATGCCTTTGCTTGAAGATAATGTTGAACCTCTGTGATAAAACAAAATGAAAACAATTGCAGGAATTCATTTTCTTTGCAACTCAGTGTAACAGCATCCTGCATGATAACACCATGCAGAGATCATTACAAAGCTGTTACAAGGCCCTCGGCCTCACTGCCCAGCAGGCCACTGATAAGGATCCGATTGTGCTGTGATGACATTTTTCGTTTGGAAGCAGTTGTTGAGGTCATGTTCATGGTTGAAGTGCAACGAACTGATAGCTACAAACAGCTTGAGCGGTTGTTAGTTTGTCTGCGTCCTTCTGAGTGTATTGAAGGTTTGTTTTCAGTTCCTGTACATCTCCATTTGAGCGCGCAACTGTGTGCTCAGAGAGTGCTTCATAAACTTTATGAAGCTTTTGGAGTTGTCCTGTGAACTGATACAAACAGCTTGAGCGGTTGTTAGTTTGTCTGCGTCCTTCTGAGTGTATTGAAGGTTTGTTTTCAGATCTTGCACATCTCCACTTGAGCGTGCAAATGTGCGTTCAGAGAGCGTTTGACAAGTTTTCTGAAGACTTTGAGGTTGTCTTCTTTTAAACTAATAGCTTTAGCCAGCTTGAGCGGTTATTAGTTTGTCTGCGTCCTTCTGAGTGTATTAAAGGTTTGTTTTCAGTTCAGGTACATCTCCACTTCAGCATGCAAATGTGTGTTCAGAGAGTGCTTGTTAACTAAACAATGTTGAGTGCAGTAAGCTATGACAACCAGTTCACCATAGTGGAGTTCTCGTCACAAAAGTTCAGTAACAGCGATCCAGTTGTCAGAAGTCTGCCAGGCAAACCTGGTTATCAGGCTTGTGTGAACTGGCCAAGCAGAGCAGACTTAGGCTCCGCCTCAAAACCCACAGGATTCAAGGAGTGTTTTTACAGCGACTGAATAAACACAAAAAATATATGTAAAAATAGATCTTGAAATAAAATCTATTTGAAAATACAAGTCTTCTCACTGTTAACAACTCGACTCTCTATGAGTCCTGTTGATAGCCCACTAATGCAGGACACTGTCTCACTTTTCCTCTCTGAGGTCTCAACTTTCTGCTTTTAATGCTGATTAACTTAATCTATAATAATACACGTTTGATCAGCAAATATTTAATATTGATGATAAGAATCTGAAAATAATAACAATAATAATAATAATAATAATAATAATAATAATAATTTAGCTAAAAATTCAATTTATGCAAAATATGAAAAGTATTTAACATGTATATCTTCACTGTTCAGCCGAAGCATTAAAACAACTGACTAGTGAAATGAGCATTGATCATTTTGTTACAATCAAATGTTCTGCTGGGAAACTTTCAGTTCTGTCATTTCTGTGGAGCCTCTTTGACAAACACCACCCACCCAAACACCGTTCAGACCAACTACACCCCCTCATGGCAAAGAACCCAAGGTTTCAAACTGGCCTCCTCATTCTCCAGATCCCAATCCAGTTGAGCATCTGTTGGATGTGTCAGAACCAACTCCCATCCATGTGGGGCCCCCATGGATTGTTCTTGGCTCAGACTGCATCGAGTGGAAGCTCAGCTGGATTGAGATCTGTGGAATCTGGAGGCCAGGTTGACACCTTGAGCTCTTTCCCATGTTCCTCGGGCCGTTCCTGAGCAGTTTCTGCAGCGCTGCAGGCGCGTTGTCCTGCTGGGGGGGCACTGCCATCAAGGAGTGCTGCTGCCATGGGGGGGTGTACTCGGTCTGCAGCTGTGTTTGGGTGACTGCTGTTTGTCAAAGAGACGTCCACATGAATGCTGGGACTCATGGTTTCACAACAGAACATGGCATTGGAACACAATGATCCATGTTATTTATTTCACCTGTCACTGGTTCTGATGTTGGTGCTATCAGTGTATACACATGTTAAATGCTTTTTACAGATGCGCATAAAGCCTCCACAAAAACACTCAAAACCTCCCAAAAAAGACAAAAAATCTTCACAATAACATACAAAAAAATACACATAAAAACTCCACAAAACTTCACAAATGTGCAAAAAACTTGCATAACTCTACAAAAAACAATGATACAAAACATTATGTTTGATCAGCGAATATTTAATATTGATAATAAAAATCTGAAAATAATAACAATAACAACAATAACTATATGATAATGTAGTTTAAAAAATCAATTTATGCAAAATATGAAAAGTATTCAACATGTATATCTTCACTGTTTAGCCACAACATTAAAACAAATGACTAGTGAAATGAGCGTTGATCATCTTGCTTCAATCAAATGTTCTGCTGGGAAACTTTCAGTTCTGTCATTTCTGTGGAGCCTCTTTGACAAACACCACCCACCCAAACACCGTTCAGACCAACTACACCCCCTCATGGCAAAGAACACAAGGTGTCAAACTGGCCTCCACATTCTCCAGATCCCAATCCAGTTGAGCATCTATGGGATGCATCAGAACCAACTCCCATCCATGTGGGGCCCCCATGGATTGTTCTTGGCTCAGACTACATCCAGTGGAAGCTCAGTTGGTTTGAGATCTGGGGAATCTGGTGGCCAGGTTGACACCTTGAGCTCTTTCCCACTTTCCTCGGGTCGTTCCTGAGCAGTTTTTGCAGCGCTGCAGGCGCGTTGTCCTGCTGGGGGGGCACTGCCATCAAGGAGTGCTGCTGCCATGAGGGGGTGTACTCGGTCTGCAGCTGTGTTTGGGTGACTGGTGTTTGTCAAAGAGACGTCCACATGAATGCCAGGACTCATGGTTTCACAGCCGAACATGGCATTGGAACACAATGATCCATGTTATTTATTTCACCTGTCACTGGTTCTAATGTTGGTGCTCTCAGTGTGTACACATGTTGAATGCTTTTTACAGAAACACTCAAAACCTCCCAAAAAAAACTAAAAATCTTCACAATGACAGACAAACTAACCTTAAATACACACAAAACCCCACAAAACTTCACAGATTCAGTAAAAACTTCCATAAATACTCACAAAACCTCCACAATAACACACAAAATCTCCACAAATACACAAAACCACTACAATAACACACAAAACCACTACAATAACACACAAAACCTCCACAATGACACACAAAATCTCCACAATGACACACAAAACCTCCACAAATACACAAAACCTCCACAAATACACAAAAAAAACCACAGTGACACAAAAACCCTCCATAATAACATACAAAACCTCAACAAATCCACACAAAACCTTCACAAAAAGGACTAAAAATCACAAAATGCATCTCCACAAATACACAAAACCTCCACAATAACACATAAAACCTCCACAATGACACACAAAACCTCCACAGTGACACACAAAACCTCCACAAATACACAAAACCTCCACAATAACACACAAAACCACCACAATAACACATAAAACCTTCACAGTAACACAAAAACCCTTCACAATAACTAACGAAGCCTCCACGATGACACAAAAAAAAACCCACAATGACACAAAAACCCTCCACAATAAGACACAAAACCTCCACAATAAGACACAAAACCTCAACAAATACACACAAAACCTTCACAATGACACAAAAACCCCCACAATGACACAAAAACCCTCCACAAATACACGCAAAACCTCCATAATGACACACTTAATCTCTACAACCTCCACAAATTCACAAAAAACGTCCACAAATAGACATAAAAACCTGCACAAAGAGGCGTGAAACTACCAATGCTCTTCTTTCTCATCTTGCAGGTGACGGACGGTTGAAAGGACGAATCACCAAGACGAGCCGAACAATGGAGACGAGCCGCCACAGGAGCCTGAAGGGAAAGTGTGATTATCTTTCACCTGGACTTTACGAGGGGGATCAAACATGGCTGATATACCTGCAGAGTGCTGATGGTCACTGTTGGTTTCTCCAGAACCAGAGCAGCCAGGAGCTGAAAGTGTGGGCAGAGGAACGGGCTGCTGAGGGCGAGCTGGACGACGGTTTCCTGAACTGAATCCTGATTTCCTGTCATCAAGTTCTGTGGACTGACACGTTATCTGGTTGGTGCTCGGCCCGGGACAGGAAGGCTCTGCAGCGGGAGATCCATCCATCCACAGAGCATCAGTGACAGAGGAGAGGTGAGGTGTCTGCTCAGAGCTCAGAGAATACTGAACACACTAACAGAACCAGAAGGAACCGCTGACGTAGCTAACGTAAGGGGGCGGCTCCTCTCCAGTTCCTTTAGGCTCTCCTCTGTTCAGGGTTCGTACGGGTGCTTGAAATTCAATGTTGTGTTTTCAAGGTCAGAAAGTGCTTGAATTTTCAGTTTAATTGCTTGTAAGTGCTTGACATTATAACTGTCTTTCACAAAACTGGGACCAGACTGGATTAATTTAAGTTTTCAATCAATAAGTTTTTGCAATTATGAAACATAATTTTAGATGTTTACAGCATAATACAATGTACATAATTGTGGAAAAAAATCACGAGTATATATATTCCTGGAGATACATATTTTACCCCAGCAATAAGGTGCTGGAAAATCTT
>CAEMYA010000427.1:245744-278327 GCA_903131615.1 Diplodus sargus | reverse complement strand
AAAACATCAAGTTGGTTCTTTCCTTGTTAAAAGTGCTGGTTTGCATGTACGTCTTACCCGCCAACATTTAGCAGCTGTCTGGGGTGAACTGTACCTTTAAGAGGTCATTTCCATCTTATATTATAACTGCTACAATTTAAACTCTCAGATTAGCTGAACGTGTAGAACACAGCTGAGCGAACGACGATGACTCACTGGCTCTTTGTGGAGTATTCTCGTATGGAGTCCAGGAAGAGCTTCTGAATCGGGTCCAGTGCAGCTGAGAGTCACAGGGAGAAAATATCACATTAGTCAACTTCTCTCCACAGAAACATGCTCATAAACCAGGACCATGCTTTTGGAAATCATCTGTCCGTCTGGCTAGAACAGAACCAAGTCTTAACCATAACCCTCATGCACAGAACAGCACCAGGGAGCGGCGGACAGAGCAGCCGGCTACTGGGCTCAGACAGGAAAGAACGTGTGAAGGTCAGTTAACAGGTTAAAAAGGTTGCTGTGAAACGTCATGCTAGGCTACATGTTTACAGGACTGCTGGGAGGTAAAACAAAAAGTATTCAACAGTGAAGAATCCATTTAAATCCTCAACTCTGAGCCCACACACAGCAACCAGGGTGCAATCTCACCAGGACAGTTCACATTTACACATTATCCATTAACAGAATACACCAAAAACAGTCGGATCAGACGTGGAGGGGTTGATTTTACTTTTACCATGCGACTCCCTGATAAGTGTGAGAGGTGTGAGGAAGGAGGAGGAGAGAAGTTTGAGGTAAAAAATAAAAGATGGCACACATTTTACTTCATCAGTGGAAACTTAACATTATCTTTAGTGTGGAACAAATCACCAGAACAAAATCAAAACACAACAGGTCCATAAAAACCACAACGACACCGAGAAACGGTGCCGAGAAGTATTTTCTATCATGTTGAAGCATCGTAGGGACGACGAGCGTGGAGCTTAAAAACCAAAGAAAACATGTGACTAAAAACATGAAGCGTGAGTGGAAGGTGTGAAGAACAGAAAACAGACTGATGCAAACAAAAGAGATGAGCGCACTTAACAGGCAGATGTTAGTAAGTAATGCAAAATGCGGTGCAGTTAAGACATGCAGTCAATGGAAGATGGCTGAAGCAGCACAAAGAGTCGGTTCAGACCCGGTTCAGACCCGGTATCAGCATCCGTCCTGAGGGATCCGATCACAGCACTGAGCTTTAAGTACAGACCGAGATTTAAGATCCGATCAAGAAGACCACGTTCAGTGTGTACGTATACGTTTAAGCTCTCTTAACCTCCAGATGTTACCAGCTGATCCACACACAGTATCACCAGACTCCATTAACAAATCGCATGATTTAAAGAGTTGTTGTTTGAAAAGAAACTTTCCGATCTGTGTGAAACGCCGTCCACAACAGCTTCTAAATCTCTGGTACCTTCTTGTAAAGTCGGCATTAAATGCAAAACGTTAAGTTGTTTCTTCAACATTCAGCAGCTGTTTCAACATTTTGTTGATGTAAATGCGTCGATATTTGACCATTACAGCAAACAGTAACCGATTCAGGCTACGTCTTGGAGAAATTCCCCAGACACCCTTTAAAATCTTTGCAATTTTGTGAGTTGTTGATTCAGGATCAACTTTATAAACTTTGTGAAACGCTGTCTCTGACTAACTCTTCATTATTTGGTCGGCAAATGTTCCACATTAAGGTCTTTCTTTGTGTAAAATAAATAAATAAAAACAGAGCAGGTGTGAACTGACCGACTCAGAGTTGTGCACCTATGACCGGATCACTCAGGACGGATGTGGACACCAGGTGTGAACAGCCTCGACGACACAAGACAATGAGTTGAACTTCAAAATGTCCGAGCCACATGAGAACAGGGAGGGAGGTTCTGGGGAAGGTTCTGGGCTAAAATGCTTCAAATAACATGATTAGACTATTAGGAAGAAGCTGTGCAAAGCTAGAACAAAAAAGAAAGGTGTGTTTGTGATGTCAGGTATCGTTACAGTTTATCCTTACACTCATCACAAACGTTTAGATTCTAAATTCATAGAAATGGTGATGAAAATGACTGCTGGTAGACTGCAGGGTCCACAGAGGGAAAGAGAAGGATTGTGGGGGAGGGGGGTTGTGGTGTGTACCCTCAGACGGTTCGACTGGGTCAGCTGGGGCGTCCGGCAGCGGCTCCTCTGCTGCAGCTTCAGCTGCGACCGGAGCGACGTCCACCAGCTCCTCGGCGCTCTCCACAGGGGCAGAAGCTTCAGCTGCAGCCTCGGCAGCCACTTCAGCTACAGGCTCTGCAGCAGCTTCTACAGGAGCAGCTTCAGCCACAGGCTCAGCAGCAGCTTCTACAACTGGTTCAGCTTCAGCAGCTGGTGCGGCCTCTGCAGCCGCTTCAACTGGAGCTTCGGCAGCGGCTTCTGCTGCAGCTTCAGCTATTGTTGCCGCAGCTTCAGCAACAACTTCAGCCACAGGTCCAGCGTCGGCAACTACTTCAGCGACAGCCTCAACCAGGGGAGCAGCTTCGACAACCGCCTCAGCCACAGCTTCGACCACAGGTGCAGCTTCAGCGACGGCTTCAGCTACAACTTCAGCCACAGCTTCAACCACAGGTGCGGCTTCGGCTTCTACCGCAGGTGCGGCTTCGGCAGCGGCTTCTACCACAGGTGCGGCTTCGGCAGCGGCTTCAGCTACGACTTCAGCCACAGCTTCTACCACAGGTGCGGCTTCGACCGCAGGTGCAGCTTCGGCGGCGACGGCTTCAACCACAGGTGCGGCTTCGGCGACGGCTTCAACCACAGGTGCGGCTTCGGCGACGGCTTCAACCACAGGTGCGGCTTCGGCGACTGCTTCTACCACAGGAGCGGCTTCGGCGACGGCTTCAACCACAGGTGCGGCTTCGGCGACTGCTTCTACCACAGGAGCGGCTTCGGCGGCAGCTTCTACCGCAGGTGCAGCTTCGGCGACAGCTTCTACAGCAGGTGCTGCCTCGACGACAGCTTCTACCACAGGTGCGGCTTCAGCGGCTGCCTCGACAGCTGGGGGGGCCTCAGCTACAGGTGTGGCTTCAGCTGCTGGAGCAGCAGCCTCTGCCACAGCCTCAGGTGCAGCGGCAGAGGGCGCAGGCTCTGCCACTGGTTTCACTGCAGCCTCTGCTGCTGCTGCAGCTGCTGCGACAGACACGTTCTTGGCAGGGTCAACTGTCTTGTGCTGGACAAGTTTCTCTATATCGAAGTACGTTTGCGCCGGGTCTAGGACGGAGGAGGGCAAGCAGACAAGATGCATTATTTTCCTTTTTAAAAACAATGTCCACAATGTCCCCACAAAATGTCAACATTATACACAGAGAAGCCTGGGAGGTGGCATCTGGTACATGTAGTGTTTATACAAAAAGAAAAACCATAACAAGCCTGGGAGCCAAACAGGTGAAGCAAAAGTATCATAGAATAGTTTTAACTTTGACCGTAGCAGCTTTCTACTGAGATAAAAAGGAATATTTTATGACCAAAGAGGAGCTAAAACTGCAGCCGATGGGGTGAAAAAGTCTTCAAAACCTGTGGGAGGAAATTCAGAAGTGAATGTGATGAACTGTGGTGCAAACATCACTGATTAAAGAAGGTTATCCAACACCAGTGTCAGCAAACAGTCCAGATCCTGCTCACGCAGCAGGTTCTGACAGCGACATGTTAAACAGGCTTTTTATTAACACGGCCGCTCGCTCTGCAGCAGCTGCAGGTTACATGTTTGTACCACGACATGGAGCGTGTGGGCTCGACTCTCTCTGACCTTTACTGCACTTCCTGTCACATTTTGTCCAGCAGGGCACCAAACTACACAAGGTCAGAGAGGAAAAGCTGAAAGGCAGCTGGAACACGCAGAGTTCTGTTTTCTGTCACACGGTTTCTGCAGAATATTCACAACTGAAGTCGAGTATATTTAGGCTCCCGACTGCTGTAAGTACAATCACACATTCAGAGGACAGAAGAAGAAATCCTCCGCCAACGTCACGATAAACTCCCTCTGATGGCTGTGAGGCAGATCTGAAGTCAAATTAACAGTTTTCAACTGATGTATGAATGTTTGACCTTCATGGACACTGTTATATAACAGCAGACAGGTAGAAAGACACAGCTGATGTGAAGTGAA
This sequence comes from Diplodus sargus, assembly GCA_903131615.1. NCBI lineage: Eukaryota > Metazoa > Chordata > Actinopteri > Spariformes > Sparidae > Diplodus > Diplodus sargus. Next base: position 274,180 of record CAEMYA010000427.1, on the reverse strand, counting down.
ACACAAATACATTGAAAAACAACTACAGCTGCAGACTGTCTGCAGTGTGTCCTGTGTTGTGTGTTGTGTTGTAGAAAGTAATGTGCAGATGTCTGCACGTCTTACTTTAAGAATATTGTGTTGATAAGTTAGAAAATAGCCTCAAATGTCTCCTGCACTGAAGCCCGACATGTTTCTGCCTGATATCAGTGACGTTTGGACCACAGTTCAGCAGCGCGAGCTTCATTCAGGAGCTGATAAACACTCGGAGACTCTGAATCCTACCTGAGCCCTTTTTCGACTTCTTGGATCCTCCTGATTTTGAGCTGAAGGCTGCAGCTGCAGGCGCTCTCCTCAGAGCCGTCCAGCTCTCAGCCTGCAAACACTGAACACACAAACACACACAGATTACATATAGTTTACATGTTCTAAGATTACAACAGGAGCTGCTACTGAGCATCATCAGACGGCCTGATTTCAGCCTGCAGGACTCACGCAGCTGTTGATCAATACAAATCAAACAGATTCTTACTGAACTGCTGCTTAACGTCGACTTCCACCTTCTGACTGTGTCAGAACACAAAGGTTCAGCTGAGCTACAGCTGCAGATTAAAGCTCTTCATTCATTATTCCAGGGCTGCAACTACACTTATAGATTCTCATTTCATGATTAATCTATTCAGTTTCTTTGATTAACTGTCCAAACCGTCGTCTTCAGAAGCTTTTTAAACAAACTCATCGTGTGCAGTGACGACACTGATCAAAGTCTCGAGGGGAGATTTAAAACAAGATGGATGATTCAGTTTTAATCATGGGAAATGTGCACAAGACGTCCAGAATCTATTTCTGTTTCTGCTGCAAAAACAGATATTTCCCTCAGAAAAGCCAATATCATTTCCATTATCGATTAATCTGCCGATATTCTCACAATCACTTTAGTCGATAAAACGTCAAAAGAAAAAAGGTGGAAATAAGACCAAACGTTAGGAGAACTTGAGAATAACTGACTGAAGAATTGATATATGAATGATATATTATCCTATACAGAAACTGCAGTTTCAGATAATCTGTAATCGTATTTTCCTATTTCACCACATGTGAGATTGTGTTCAGCCTCCACGAGATCTGACATGAAGAATCTGAACTTTACAGATTAATGAGGCTGCAGTTTCATGTTTATTAGTCTTTTTATTATTTTCTCTATTAAATCGATTAGCTGTTTGGCCCCTAATGTGTCAGAAAATGTTCACATTTTCTTAGAACTCAAACTGATTAATCTAAGATTAATTCAATCATTGTCAACTAATCGATGAATCGTTGCAGCGTACAGAAGATGCAAACTGACATCGGACCCTAAAATGAGAGTTGAGCTGTAAAGTTCAGTTAGTTTATGACATGACGACCTCCAGTGGTGACACAGTGGTACTACAGGACCCATCAGCTGGTCTCAGACTGAACTACAGGTCAGGAGCAGTTAGAACCTCAGTGACCACGTGATTCTGTCCCAGACAACACAAACCACCTTAATCTGCTGCACAGATCATGACGAAGCCACCAGGTGAAATCCAGACAGACGACACACGTCACAAGTCATTAACAGTCTTCCAACTTCTAGAAACTGCCTCCACATTTGGACTGTGTGACATCAATATCAAATCAAACCTCCAGGATCTGTTGATACCGGCACACCTCAGTATTTAAATGTTACATAGAACACATCAGGAAGAACAAGAGTGCACGTGCACGACCAACCAGACTCTGTTCATGTTTTTGAATATTCTAAATGCCACATTCAAATGTTAGACTGGAACAGACTCCTGCTGTGCAGAACTGCCATCCTGACACCATAATGTCCTGCTGAGGTTTCATGGATCTTAACATTTCTTTTCCCTCCTTTCGTTTTCCCCAAAGTGGCTTTAAAATGTGATAAAACATCCACACAGAATCACATCAGATCGTTCCAGCTCCTAATTAACATGAAAAGTTTAAACTGGAGCTGAAAGAGAAACATTTGAGTCACTTTTAAAGCAAAACTGTCAAATATTTCCTGGTTTCAGCTTCTTAAACGTGATGATTTGCTGCCTTTTTTTTGCCGGCAGAAACTGAAGAGTCTTTGATTTTCAGACTGTTTGCAAACTGCTTCTTTTGTCCAGCAGATGTCAGTTTACGCTCTTGGAAATGTGGATGAGCACTTTTCAGTTTGTTTTTTGGACATTTTATTGACTAATCCGATTAGTCGTGAAAATATGAGCATGAGTGTTGTATCCAGTCTCCTGGATGATGGAAATGATCCCAAGTTGCAGCCTTTCACACACACAAGGCAAAATATCTAAAGTGTTAATAGATTCTGGACGTCTTGTGCTCATTTCTCAAGATTTAAACTGAATATTGTATCGTTTGAACTGCTGTTAAGATCTTCACTTGAGACTTTGAACAATGTCTTCACCACACAGGACGAGTTTGTCAAAATCTTAAAAATGAACTTATATCCAGTCTGCAACAACATTTAAATGCATGTTCCAGTTTAACCAGCGTCTCTGTGCTGGTGAATCCTCAGTAACCTTGTGCAAACATGTCCACCTTCATACCAGCTAGCTCCATGTTAAAATGAACATGTCAACAGTCGGTGTGCTCAGAAAGTCAAAGGCGGGCCTGTGAGTGAGGCTGAAGCCTGCAGCACTGAGGCGTGCAGAGGGGCTCAAGTTTGTGCCTCACCAGTTCAAAACTCCATTTAGAAAACAGCCTATTTAAAAAAAAGAGAGCTGACAATGAGGCTGAGATCACTGCTGGCTCCATTGATTTAATAACATTATTCTGGTTGACTAGTCTGCAGCCATGAGGTTGGAGACGAGGGGAGGCCACACGGACCAGCTGCTGCAGATGAAGTCAGTGAGACCGACTGAGGATTCACAACAATGACACGATGATTAAATCAAACATTTATGATGTTCAACGCTTTAAACTGTTTTACCTTGAGACAGCCCAGTCGTCCTATCCTCAGCAGGGAGGCCGCCATCTTTCTGTACGGAGTGCCTGAGCTGTGCATCAACAACAGACAAACACACGACGATGAGCCAACAACACAACAACACAACAACAACACAAAAACAACACAACAACAACCTGTACATGAACATAATTAACATTTATTCAGGTGTGTTTGCATCGTGCAGGATTTTACAGCACGACAGACTCTCCAACCACAGACACACAAACAGCCTGTTGTGCAGGTGAATGTTAGGAATAAATTAATACGGTTACCTTTTGATAAATAAGGCTTAAATACGCTGTTCCTCGTCCTCCGTGTCCTCGGTGTGGTGGAGCTCGGCTCACAGCAGCAGCATGGTCCTCTCAGTCCAGTCTTCACCTTTTATGTAACACATGAACATGTCAGTGCCGCCCCCTCCCTCACAGACACCCGCTCCGTCCTCACTAATCACTTCATCTGCTGCTGCACATTAATATCACCACATATCTCTAATATTAAACACCTGCGTTGTTATATCGACTATGAATGAGCTCAACTAGCAACTTTTCTAGGTAAAAATTGATTAATTTAATTAATTAAATCGTCTTTAATGGCAGCTGTGGTGACGTTACTTACTCTGGTTTAGTTTTGTGTCGTTACGTCGCTGTTTAGCGGGTTAAAAGTGAGTATTTTAGCAGAAACGCTCTTCTGTCAGCAGCCTGCAGAGCTTGTGTACATTCTGTACTTTCTCGAGGGGGGCGTGTACTTGTGGTGGCGGTGACGTCAAACGTGCGCGACAGAGCGCAGCTCCTCCGCGTGTGTGTGAGCCGCCGTCGCATGACACCAAAACAGTCATGGCTGCCGTCGGCTTCTGTGGAGGCTGGTTCATCTTCAGCTGCGACAGCAAGCTCGTAGCGGTCCACAGCAAGCAGAGCAGGTCCGAGTGAAGTCAGACTTTATTATTTATGTTAGGAGTTTGTTTGTTTGTTTGTTTGTTGTGGCGATCGGGCGGGTTAGCATGCGGCGCTACTAGCAGTGTTAGCCAGCCACACAGATGTGGAAAGATGGAGAGAACATGTGTCAGTTTTTTTTATTTAGTTTATGTCTGTGACGAGAAAATACACGTTTGGATTCATGTGACATGATGTTCAGACATGTGTGACACAGTGTTCACTGTCTTCATCTACATCTGGTGACGTTATTTCAGTATCTTCATGTTGCTCACTTTAAACTAGAGCTGCAACAATTAATCGATTAATCTATTAGTTGCTCGTATTATCATATATTTTATAAACTCTCATATAAATCTTATTTTATGTACAATATTTATTTGTATTTCTTGTTTTTATCTTTTATTTTGTTTTAACTATTCATTTCATTGTTAAATGTTGTTTTGTTTCAATCACGAGTAAAGCATTTTGATTTGATTGAAAGGTATATAAACAAAGTTTGATTGATTGTCAACTATCAGATAATTCGCCAACCATTTTGAGCATCGATCTGAGTAGTTAATATAATGATGATGATGATGATGATGATGATGATGATGTCACAAGATCGAAGTCATAGTCGGTTATTTTCCTCAAGAGTTTCTGAAGCAAAACCACCAGTGACCCCACTGGGAGTAGATTAGAACATGTTTTACATTATTAAGAGCCTCAGTTAAACTGAACTGAACTAAAGTTTAAAGCCGTTAATAAACTGGAACATTAACGAGTTGTTCTTTACTTTGGTGCAGAGAACCGTTTGTGTTCGACTGCAGCGCTGCTGAGAAGAGGCCGAAGAACACGAAGGATGAAAACAACAGGTGAGAACAGAAACATGACGCCCGTCAGTGCTGAAGTCTGTATGTTTACAACGTGATCCTGATCTTTAAAGTCACAGCTAAAACATTTATTGTTGTGGCTTTTAAATATATAAAAAACATTTGTCACTGTTAAACAAAAGAAAAGGTGACGTGAGATTCAAATGAGAGCAGATCTAATAACATGAATATATTAACAGCTGTGGTTTCTCTCCTCTGTCGTCAGTGATGGCGGCTCAGAGGAAACAGGAAGTGACAAAGTCCTCGCCTTCACCGTGTCTCCGTCTGGAAAGCTGCTGGCGCTGACTGACGACAACAAGCGGCTCGTCCTGCTTCACTGTGAGCCGTCATGGCGCTGCATCAGCACCAGGTCTGTCCTCCGGTCACAGCTTCACCGTACAGGTAACACATCTGACAGGTGTGTGAATAATGTGTGTGTGTCGCACAGGTTCGTGGTGAGGAGGTGCACCTCCCTGAGGTTCAGTCAGGCCGAGGACCAGCTGCTGGCGGCCGACAAATCCGGAGACGTTTACTCGTTCTCTGTGGTGGAGCCGCAGAAGGAGGGCGAGCTGAAGATGGGACACCTGTCGATGCTGCTCGCTGTGGTGAGAAACAACAACAACACTGTCGATGACAACATGTGTCAGTATGTGTTCTCGTCTCTCCTGTCAGCGCTGATAAAAAGCAACACACAGCCAAAATGTGGGATTGAATATGTGTCCCTGCTCATTGGATTATTTTTTTCTGCCCTGTTGTACTCGTAGTGTCCTCTGATTAACATAAACTACTCACTTGTTAATGTACCATTGTCTCAGAACATGAATCTGAGCGATCTCCATGTCCTCCTGTCGTTCAGACCATGTCGCCGGACGACAGGTTCATCATCACCGCTGACCGCGATGAGAAGATCAGAGTGAGTCACCTCAGGTCTCCGTACAACATCCAGTCCTTCTGCCTGGGACACACACAGTGAGTGACTGAGCCGTCCTTACACACCTTCAGATATACTGTATATGTAACGTTTGATGTAATCAGGATTCTTCCTGTTCGTGTCCTCAGGTTTGTCAGCGCTCTGCTGGTTCCTCCAGGTCATCCACACTGGCTGCTGTCAGGATCAGGAGTACGTGTCTGTTTACTCACACTAACAGGAAACGTGACTCTTTCCAGCTGCTAGAAGATTTCTAGCTGTAACTGTTGTGCGTCTGAAGTTCAGCATCTGGGTTTCTAATGTTTTGTCTCTAAATGTGATCCAAAAGAAACAAGAAAGAATCACGAGACTTCAGGAAAGATCTGCAGGTTTTCCTGTTCGAAGCTTAAAGTGAAACGTTGCTTTAACCTTCATCCAGAAGAAAAAAAAGAGATTGCAGGGACAAAAGTTTTGTTTTTAATACAGTAAACTGAAGCTGTGACTGAGAGTTGAGTCTTTGTGTTTGTCAGGACGGGACGTTGAAGCTTTGGGAGTTCGAGTCGGGCCGAAAGCTGCAGAGCTGCGACCTCACAGAGCCCGAAGAGACGGCGAGTACTGAGGACGACGAACAGAAGGTACCTGCAGCGTGTGAAGACTCACCTGTTAACTGACATGTAAGACCCCTGACATCACACTCTGTGTGTTTTATTTCCCAGAAGCCCTCTGTGTGCAGGATCAGCAGCTCTCCTGACGCTCGATATGTGGCTGTGCAGTGTGAGAGGTGAGAACATTCTGCCACCTGGTGGACAAACTGACACACAGAGGCCTTTTTCTGTCCTGATTTACTGAAGCGTCACACAAAACCAAAAAAGTCAGTATTTCAGAAAACACCAGGATGCAGCTGATGCTATTTAAACAATTAAAAAAACAAGTCAAGGAGCAAAGTTTAAAGATTTAAGCTTCCTGTTTAGAGGAAGGAACGGAAATGAATTCAAATCGTCGCTGCTGTTCCTCACTGATCATATCAGCAAGAAGTGACAACACAGCAAAACAAACTGTGACTGACATTTAATAATGTTTTTAAATTAAAAGAAAATAAATGAAAGATGCATAAATATAAGGACATTTCAAAAGAACCAGCCCTCCTTCAGTGACGTGTCGACCTGCTTCAGAGTGTTCAGTCAGCTCTCCTGCTGCGGACAGGAAGCTGTTTTTAACTCCACATGACAGAAACGCCTCTGCTGGCTTTAAACTATTTTTACTGTGAATGTTAAAAGTATTTTTGGACGTGTGGAGGCACAAGAACTCTGTGGAGGTCAGCAGGCTGTATGATTTACTGTCTGCTGCACAGGTAGGTGACACCCAGAGCCAGACACTCTGACCTCTGCATGTATTTAATACGTTTGCTGTGTTCAGGATGTTTCGGGTCGACAGCCTTTGATCAGTGGGTGTGAAGCCTCCAGCCAATAAGAGCGCGTCGGGTGCGAGGGCGGGAATTTTTTATAAATGTATCAACCAGGTGATGGTGAGAGAACGAAGAGGAAGCATCACTTCATGTCTCCTGTGTCCTCAGAGTGTCCACGCTTCACTTCTTCACTCTGGACCAGAAGGCTGAGGAGAAGCTGGTGCCACACAGCCGCCTCCTGCTGCCCCACTGCCCCCTGGACGTGACCTTTGACCCCGAGGGTCGGCTGTGGGCGCTGATGGACTCCAGAGATTCACCGCTACAGATCTACTCACGCAGAGGAGACTCCTGGGAGGTAGAACGTGCACATTTACACACTGACACTTGTGAAACCTGTGTGTGAAGTTCAATCCATCATGAATCAGGACACGGCTGATCTGAGCGCTTCATGTTTCAGTGATTATATTCACTCACATGTTTACGAGAGGAACATTTTTAACTTGTACAAAATAAATCAAATGAGAGTGGACGAATTGTTGCACCTGTAAATTAAAGCCCAACGAGGCGACATAATGGCCTGTGGTTCTCTGCAGGACACCGTAGATCTGTGGTTATTATTAAATCGTCAGTTTTTAAACAGAGGTTTGGTGGAGGAGCTTCTCTGACTCCATCTTGTTTGTCTCTCCTGCCCCATCAGTGTGACGCTGACAGTCCTGAACTCCGCAGAGTGACTGAAGCCTTGAAGCCGCACGAGGAGACACTCGAGGGTTAGTCACCACACACACACACACACACACACACACACACACACACTCGTCCTCGTCCCCTCCAGACACAAATAACCTGCTTGACGTCACATGACGTCGGCCTCTGGAGAGGGTTACCTGTTGTCACCATTATAACGTAACTCGATTACTTTGTTTCTTTTGGACAGACTTGTAACATTTCATCGATTAGTCGCCTGCTATTAAATGAATCTCTAAAGTTCTTCTCCTCCTGTCGCACCGCAGCCTCCTCAAAGACCAGCAGCCGCTTCGAGCACCTGTACAAGGTGACCTACGACAACGTGACGGCGTACCTGCAGAAGAAGCAGCAGCGGCTGGAGGAGCAGCAGCTGAAGAGGACGAAGACGCCGGCGGCCAACGGCAGCAAGAAGGCAAAGAGGGAGAGCCAGTCGTCCACCTGACGGACACTGTGACTTTATTTCCTTTGTGTCTGACGCTTTAAAAGAACCTGAGTTGATTCTGTTTGAGTTTGAGAGGACGTGTAAATGATTTTTTATTTTTGGTTTAAATTTCTGTCTGATTATTAAAAAAATAAACGTTGCAGCTGAAATGAACCTGAGCTGCGTGTCTGTGACGTCTCCTCACATCCATCAGCAGTGATGAATAAGTACAATTATTCAAGTGTTTTGAGGTACTTGTACTTTACTTGAGTTTACGTTCTGCAACTTCATACTTCCACTCACCTACATCTTGGAGTCAAACATGGCACTTTTTACTCCACTACGTTTATTTTTGATGAAGTTACTTTGCAGATTACATCAAAGCCAAAGTAGCACACAAATTAATGTTATTTATCAGTAGTTAGAATATGAACATACATGTAATTGTGTATAATTTACTTGTACTTTTGATACTGAAGGACATTTAATATCAGATACTTTAAGACTTCTACTCGAGTATTATTCATAAAGATAACTTTCCCTTCGACCAAAGTAATAAACAAGATCTCTTCGCTGACTTCTGGGTTCTTTTTGCAACACTGGTCATTAAAACCTTAGTTTAATTATGTTCCTGCAGTATTTATATCTGTATGATTTGTGGAGCAGAAGTTCTTCAGTCCTCGTCCAGCAGTAATAATCAGACGGGAGTTTTATAATTAAAGTAATTTTTTATTTTTTTAATATGAAAGAACAAAAGTCACTAAAAATCTGTACAATCTGTAAAAAACAACACATTTCAAATAAAAAACAAGAAGATATGTATCTAAATATTGTTCACTGAAGTCGTCTGTGCTGTACAAATGTCTCCTGAAGGCTTCGGGTCCGTCTGCTCCGCGGCTCCGTCAGGAGTCTGTAACTGCCTCGGACCGCTCTGTCACCGCACTGTGACATCACAGATCCACTTCCTGTCCCGCTCTTCTTCTTCAGCCCGTCACGGACCAACATGTCCGACAACTTCACTACTCTGGTGCTCCACGCTCACAGCTGCTGACACACACACACAGCTGATGTAAGACCCGCTGGGCCGAGGACGGGCAGAACTTTCTGCTGCTTCATACCTTTTCAAAACCTTTTACTTCTTCTTCCCGCCCATGGTCAAGTTCTCACTCTTCTTCTTCTGCACCTGGAGGAACATGAGGCACGTGTCATCAGGCATCAAGGACAAACTCACAGCCTCCACACACACTCAGAAATCCTCCAACCTCGTTCATGGCGTCATCGATCTGTTTCAGCTCCTCGTATCGATCTCTGGACTCTCTGAGCGGCTGAACCATCGCCTCCTCGATCTGAGGGAACAGCTGGGACACACACACACACACACACACACACACATAAATAAATGAACAATTATTTAACTGAATGCTTGTCACTGTAATAAATGTAATATACATATATATATATATGAATTTGTGTTGCTGTATTAATTCATTTATTTTTTGCTCCTATTTATATTATATTACATTATAAATATATGTAGTGGTTTCACATTTTATATGGAAGATGGAAACTGCCAAAATAATAAAATGGCACCAAAAATATTAAAACTTAAAAATACGCATTAATGAACATATTTATTTATTTACTTATTTTGAAATGTATTAGAATTTTTTTTTGCATTTTCTCTTATTTATTTCCACAAGCTTGTTTTATTTTCTACTTTATTTTTTTACATTTCTTTATTCTTTCAGCTTCAATAACAAAATTATGAAAATGTTACTTTGTCAAAGCTTCACGCACTCGAACATAAACTCGTCTCCGACTGTCGACACAAAACAAGATGGCGAATCAAACAGACGGACGTGAACACTGAACTCTTCCTCCGTCTGATCATGTGAGTTCACAACTCGACAACATATTGAACAAAGCCCGCGTCGTTTCAACGTGACCTCCATCCTCCCGTCCCGCTCGCTCACCTTCATCACGGTCTCAAACATCGGGATGAGGACGAACTTGATGAAGCCGATCTGAGCCGTCGGCTTGGTGACCTTTTCTCTGTCCATGAACGGAGCCACAGGAAGTCCTTCAGCCTTCTCCCTGTCGCTCTGAGCACCACACACACACACATCAGTCAGTCAATCAATCAATCAAAATGATTTCTATCAGCAAGAGGACAAAGTTTTCTTCTAGCTGAACATGTGATGCTCTCAGCTGCTGCGACAGAGAAACTTTAAACACATTCAGTCTGACTGACCGATTCTTTCTGTGTTTATACTGTTTTTTCTCATTAGTTTTATTATGATCATAACCTTCGTTCTCAGTGTTCTCAGGCTCTCTGGGCAACAAGCTGGTTACAGTCTTTAATTCTGCGGTGTTACAGTCATATCTGTCCCCCTCCAGCTCTCACACTTAGAGCCAATGCAGAAGTTCCTCGAGCGGCTCCAAGTTTTTTTACTCCTTCATGAAGACTTTTCTGTAATTCCCTTCAATTAAATTAAATTTAGTCTTAAAGTTCTGTATAATTAAGGTTGTGGCCTCTTTGAGAGACAGAGAGCAAACAGCAGTCACTCGTCTGGATCTCTCGGCCGTGTTGAAGGTGTTGATGCTTCTGGAGGATTTTAATTCAGATATCAGACACATTATTTGTCTCACAGATCAGAGCGGAGAGACAGAGGCTGGAGTTTTAGATTAACGAGCGACTCTGTTCATGAGGAATAATCACCAAGTTGGTTTTTTAAACTTTTGGGATTAAAAACTGGATTTCTCTTCACTCTCGCCTGCTGTCACGCACTAAACTCTCTTATCTGCCTGCTGAATGGAGGAGAAATCTGTCTAGTGTTCGTTCAGCTGCTTAACAACTGAAAAGTTATTTTTGCAAAGAATCTACAATGACGACTGAGCTCCCCTGTGACCAGCGCTCACTGTAGGACAGTACAACCCGGTCAGTGAATGAAACTGAAATAAACTTCTTTTCCTGCCTCTTTAGTCCCCAAATGAAATGAAATGGGACAAACTGGAGGAAACCTGCAGGCTGCACAGATTAATCTGCAGAGAAATGAGTTTGTGTGTGTCAGTCAGAGGATCAGACCGACCTGTTCTGTATCTTCACTGAAGGCCGTCGTCACACCTGATTGGCTGTGAGCAAAACGACTGAAGCTGCTCTGAATCATTCGTCACCTGAACAACAGGTGACCTGAATCTAATCCAATCAGTGCAGATCCAGACGGACATTTAGTTAAAATAAAAAGATGTTGAGTTAAAGTGCTGCAGCTCTTTATTTTGTTCTCAGTGTTTTTTAACTTTATCATTATTATATATTTGTTTTTGCTGCTGTAACAATGCAAATGTCCTCGTTGTGTGACTAATAACAAATTAATTATCTTGTTGTGTAAAACTGGTAAAAAGGTTTCTGCTCCCCGCAGCTACACTAACATGTATTTTTATTTTACTTTACTTACTAGTTTTTGGTCTCAATTTAAAAGTTTCTGAGGCTTTTTACACTTAAAAACCAAAAAAGAAATCACCTAAAAGAGGAGAAGAAGATTCAAGTGGAGCAACAGAGGAGGGATCGTTTTACAGGACGGACAGACAGGAAGTAGATTTCGTGTGAAATACACAAAATAATGCATCACTTTTATCTACGATACTTAAATAATAAATGACTAAAAACACAATATGTTTATGTAGAAGTTTGTATTAACTGAGATCAGATTGTTTAATCAGAGTTACTGAATGACAGACAGATGTAATTAAAATATATATACTGTTTGTATCGCGGTCTCAGTCTGGACTTCAGATCTGAACTGTCGACATGAATAAACAGTGAAAAGTGAACACTCAGTATTTTGGACCGACCTGCATGAAGTACTCCTCCAGCAGGCAGTCGACCCACGGCTCCGCCACCTCCATCGGCCGCACCTCGTTGGAGATGTCGCAGCACTTGATGAGCACCATCTTCAGCTGCAGAGGTCAGAGGTCAGAGGTCAGAGGTCACCGCGAGCAGAGTGTCATTACAGCGAACACAACGCAGCAAAGATTACTGAGGAGGAAACCTGCTGGACCTGCGGCTAATTTTAACAAATATGGAAGTATAAATACTCGAGTACAGAACGAGTATCTCTGATTTTATTTAAGAACAGATTTAACCTTCTGCACAAATACCTGACTTTTTCAGTGGGTGTATGACGGACTCAAGGGCCAAAACTAAATATATAAGTAAATATAAAGATTTATAAATACATAAACTAAATAAATAACACATACAATTACACATTAAATATATAAATGTAACTTTAACTATATATATATTTGTTTATAAATTGGTTTCATACTGATATGGAGGATAGCAGCAAAATCAAAACTAAATATATACATTAAAAAATGGCTCAATAATTTGTATTATTTCGCCTATTTAGTTTTCTATTTTATTTATTCATTAATTCATTATTTATTTACATATTTATTTTCATCTTTTTAACTTTGCATTGTTCCTCTTACTTATTTATTTTATATTTTCAATATGAATTTATTCATTTTTAAACACATTTATCAAAATGTTACATTCTGTATTTATTCCTACAGATTGTTAATGTTTGTTTTTGATTATTCTGTATTCTAACCAAGTCTTATTTATGTTAATGAGGGGGCCGTCCTTCACTCAAAGCCAATCAGATGTCACTTTGCTTCACTGCACACAGGAAACATGAAGTCGTTTAACTTTGAGGAACATCAGACCATGAACAGAGACGCGGATCTGAACTCTCCGTTAACTTCCTGTTCATAAATCACGAGCGGACAGTTTCCTCACACAGGTGACGTGTTCCTCGTCCGTGTAGTCGAAGCTGTCCACTTTCTGTTTGAAGGAGTCCAGGATCTCGCCGTGTCGAGCCATGTCGGTGGCCAGGATCAGCGTGATGGTTCCCTGTCGGATCTGTTTGAAGGCCTCGGGGTCGAAGTTGGAGAAGATGTTGCAGTCGGGCTGAGAGAAGATCTGGAAGGCCACGGCACAGTGATGGTTCTCCAGAGGAGAGATGTCGTTGTAACGGACCGCCAGCTCGGTTCTGGCGTTGATCTGATACCTGAGAGAGAGAGAGAGAAGGATGAGAAGGAGACAAAGACAACAGGACAAAGACGAGAAGAGGACGAGGAAGAAAGAGGAGGAGGGGAGTGAGACAACAGAGAGACGGAGCACAGGGAGGAGATGAAGGGAACGAGAGGATGGAGGAAGAGGAGAGAAGAAAAAGGAAACGAGGGTGGAACAGAGAAGACGAGGACGGATGTCGTACGTGTTGTTGAATCCGGGGTGATCGAGGTCGTGACACACAGCAGCCGTCATGAGAATCAAGACGTCGACCTGAGTGAACTTCTCCTGCAAAACACAAACACACAATTATATTAATGAGCTCATGATCATCAAACGTCATCAGTCAGTCGTCCTGTAACTGTTATACCTCCAGAGAAGAAGAAGAACGAGAGAGAAGAAGATGAGAAGAAGACAAAGAAGAAGAAGAAGAAGAAAAAGAAGAGGAAGTGGAAGAAAACGACAACGATTAGAAGAAGAAGAAGAAGAAATTCCTTTTCTTCAGGTCTCTCCTCCTGTTCCTCCTCTACTCTCAGAAACTCTGTATCTGTTCTGGTTCTGTGTCCATAACCCAGCAGGACTTCTGTTCCTCCCTCACTGATAACACTGATTGATTGAATAGTATAACAGCATTATGTTATTGCCCTCATTGCTCTCAGCAGAATCTCATATCCACAAATCTTAAATGTTATTAAAGCGGCTGCTGGATGAAAACTCCCCGTCAGCGTCCTGGAGCTCCTCTGGGTTTTCTAACCGGATCAGACGTGTTTCTGATCTATAAGCTGACTATTAAATGTCACGACATTTAAACGTTTCAACATGTTGACCTTTCAGACTCATGTTAACGTAACTGGATCAATGTACAGGCCTGCAGAACCTTTGATGGAGCCTCAGGTGTGTGGAGCTGTTTACCTGCAGGCTGCAGAGGCAGATCATGCTGTACATCATCTGAGTGACACAGAAACAGTGGCGGAAGTTGTGGAAGGGGTTGTTCTTGTAGTTGTCGTGAATACAAAGCTGCAGAGAGAGAAACACAGCCGGCGTGAGTTCATGTGGAAGAGCGTCAGAACCAGGAGAGAGATGATGAGAGGAGGAAGGTTTCTGTTGCATCGCGCAGGAAATATAGAAATGTTGATATTTGAGGGTTACAGTCGACCTCTTGAGACGACATGTGAGCGCCTGAACACAACACTTCCTCCTTCCTCTCACTCGTTTTCTCGCCCGGCTGTAAATGTGTCACATCAGACTGCAGGTGAAATGATGGAACGTTTGAAGCTCGTCTGGTCGTTCGGCGCTCACCAGCCATCTCTTCAGCGTGATGGGGTTGATGTTGAAGTCCTTGACCAGGCCGAGGTCGTGATACATGTGTTCCAGACAGCTCAACATCTGGAGGAACAGACGACCACAGATCAGTCTGAGTGACACACAACTTCTTCTTCTTCTTTGGTTTTACAGACTCGCTCCATGTCACTGTTCCAACTCACTTAATCTTTTTTTAAATTCAAATGAATTAAATGATGTTTTAAACATTTTGTCTGTAACATCAGTGTTATTCTTCTGAGCGCTGAGCGTGAGAATCCTGATGGATACGAGCTAAAAGATCGATCTGTGTTTGATTATTACTGCCTGTCTTGAGTAAATAAGAGTACAGAGCAACAATAAATGATGTTGGTCACAAACTGATGGTGTCGAGCTGCATTGTGGGTAATATGAGCAGAAGAATGTTGTGAATCAAACTGAGGATATTTGTGATTCTGCAGCTTCACATCTGTTTACTGATTATTGTACATGATGATTGTAACATGAGCCAAAATGGCCGCCATCAGTCAGTTTGGTGCAGGTAACTTCAGTCAGCTGATTTTTACAGACACGTTTATTGATTTCCTACTTCAATCAAAGACTCCTGATTATTACTTAATGATTTAATATTGAACAAAGAGGAAATCATTGATAGCACATCACTGATTAGAGAGGTCATGGTCAGTTGATTAATCAGTAATAATTAACAGCTGCGACTCAGACGGAGACGATCAGAGCCAGAGATTAACGAGATACGAATCAGAGGATTAATAATCGGGTCAGAGTCTCACCTCGTTGGGTTCCCACTGCCAAGCATCGAATGTGGGCAATCTAAGAGCTTCTACTGTCTCCTTAGACAGGTGGTACTACACACACACACACACACACACACACACACACACACACACACACACACACACAGGGGGAGGAGAGAGGGGAGTCGTGGGTGAGACGGGTTCAGCTGTCAGTCTTACCTCGTTGGCCTCCCACAGCCAGACGTCGAAGGCGGGCTTTTTGAGGGCGTCTATGGTGTGTTGTGACAGCATGTACTGCAGGCAACAGAGCTCCCAGTTAACCCTGTTCACCTGCGCCACCTGGCTCTGGGCTACACACACCTCTACACACACCTACACACACCTATACACACACCTACACAAACCTACACCTCTCTACACACACCTACACCTCTCTACACACACCTACACCTCTCTACACACACCTACATCTCTCTACACACACCTACACACACCTACGTTATCGTTCATGCAGATTAACTGTTTGTCAACATTTTCAAAATGTGTACGTCCTGCAAGAATCTGTGAAAATGCAGTTGTGTCTCTGACGTTGTGTCCGGGTCAAAATAAGAGTAAAATAAAGATATGAAATAATGTTTTAAACAACAGGTTCAGGGAGGGAAGAAGTTCTGAGAGAAAACTCTGAAATTCACAGATAAAGTGAAGAATTTACTAGAAAAAAAACATTTTTGTCTTTTTTTTTCTTGTGAATTTGGGATCTGAGTTTTTTTCCTCATAAATGTTAAAATTGTTTATCAAAATGTTTTAATTTCAGGGATTCTCTGTTTTGTTTTTCTCATATATATGGATTTCTTTCTCATGAATCTAACTTGTTTTTCTCTCAGAGATTATCTAAATCTTTGTGTTTTTTAAATTATTTTGATTTCAAATTTTTTATCTTTTATATTTAAAAATAAATTTCTTGTAAATTAGTGATTTTTTTTCTCATAAAATAAAAACCTTATGATTTGAAATGATCAAAGTTTTATCTTATAGTTTTGTGTTTTTTTATTGAGATTATAGCACGTTATTTTTCTCACAAATTCTTGATATTTCTCCTTTCAGATATCTGATTTAATAATCCGAGAGATTATCCGACTGTGTTTATGTTTGCTGTTGAGTTTTTCTCAGACCAGCTCTCTCCTCCCTCGGCTCTGTCATGATTTGTCGTACGTTCGTGTTACATCGTCGTATGTTTCTCACCGCAGACAGAAGTTGGTTGTAAATGTTTAAATTGTGTGGAAGCTCGGCTGTCTGCAGGTGAGTGTGTTTCACCTCCACTGTGTTCACAGACCATCGGATGTATCAGTGATCACATCTGGTTGTTTGACTTAACGTCCAGGTGGAAACACAGTGGAGACGCCTGTGTGACATCATCAGACTCACCTGTCCGACAGAAACAGAGCGTGAGGGTGGATTCTTACCTTCGGGTACGAGGGAACGTCTCTGCGAGGAGTCAGCTTCTTATTGTCCTCCAGGAAGTTACTGAAAGATAAATAAAAACAGTTTTAATCTACGGGGATAAATATCAAATATCAGATATTATTTCAGGCTTTTTCTCACAGATTTGAGTATTTTTCCTTTTAAATTTATGACATTTTTTAGGTTTAGGACCTGATAATTAAGAATAACAGATAGAAATCTGAGTTTTTCTCATAAATGTACAACTGTATAATCTTGTGTCTCTAATCATTTGTGATTTTGTTTTGAACATTTATGACTTTCCTCTTTAGCCAATCACACGCCTCCTGACTCTCTCAAGTAAACTCAACAAATGTACTTAGAATTAGCCTGTTAGCTGCTGTTAGCATAGAAACAACTACAGTACCAGAGTGAATCTGGTCTGTGACATCAGGCAGACTCAGTGTTTGTCGCTGTCACCTGTTGTTTCTGGACGCCATCTCCTCGCGGAGCTTCTTGATGTCGTTGCGACATTTCTCGATCTCCACCACCTTCATCCCCTCCACTGCAGACACACACACACACACAACTCATCAACACCTGTCAGAGGCAACACTGTCATGGCAGACAAACTTTGAGGAGCTCTGGTTTGAATGAACGAGGAGAGACTGAAGCAGGAGGTGGAGACGCGGGCCGGTGGGTGGAGGAGGTGGAGCAGGAGGTGGAGACGCGGGCCAGTGGGTGGAGGAGGTGGAGCAGGAGGTGGAGACGCGGGCCGGTGGGTGGAGGAGGTGAAGCAGGAGGTGGAGACGCGGGCCGGTGGGTGGAGGAGGTGGAGCAGGAGGTGGAGACGCGGGCCGGTGGGTGGAGGAGGTGGACGCCGGTCGGCTGTGTGTCGTCTGATTGGTCGACTCATCAGACCTCAGCTGCTGTCAGAATTTGGTCTCTCTCGTTCGTCCTCCTCGTCCTCCTGAAACTGAGAAAAGGTCGCCCCCGACAACACTCCAGCTCCCACTGAAAACAGGTGACCATGGCGACCAAAGTGATGAGAGGATGGAGATCTGTGTGGGCGCCACGCGGTTGCCGTAGCGACCAGGTATCCAGGCAATTGGCATGCTTGTGTGAAGTGTCTGTGCGTCAGACCTCAAACTACCACAGTACAGTGAACCTGCTGCAGCAGGCGAGCAGAGAAACGCTCACATCAGCGTTCAACAAGTGGAGATAATCCAGTTCAGATCCACAACATCTGATCTGGATTATAGTTACTGGACATATATCTTGTAATGTCATAATCTAAAGTCAGTGCGCTGTTCTTTTGGTCATGACACTCATGTTTATTCTTTAGAACAACAACCGCTTCATATTCTCACAGCAGGAAATCATGATGGTGCTGCTTTTCAATCAGATTTTGCCAAAAACGATTATTTCAGTACTTTGTGCTGTTAGTTCATTCAAGGCTAAAGATTTACAATGGAGGGCTGAAGCCCCGCCCCTTCCTGTTTCCATCATGTGACCTTATTTGGTAAAACCTTCATCAAGTACTGATCCGGTCTGAACTGGGTCATGAGTCTCACACATGATGTTTGTCAGTTTGTTGTGATTAAAGTCAAACCTCATGTAGTTTTGTGTTAAAGCTCAGTGTCACCAGAACCAACATGGAGCCAACTGGGTCAGACAAGGTTCCCAACAAGATGAACGTCACAATAAATGACAACTGCAGTTCTGTGAGAGGAGAGCTGGTTCAATAAGGTCCACGAGGGGAACCGGAAGGAGAAAAGGACGATAAGGAGGATTAAAAAAAGTGTACGGAGCAAATGAATGAATCAGAAAAAACATATATCAGCACACAAAAGTCTCTCAGTGTTCAGTCCCTCATGTCGCAGTCGAGCACATTTTTGTCCCTTTAAGCTTTTTTAAAACATCCGCATAATAATCAAGAATCAATTAAAAGTGCTCGTCTGGTTTCCTGTTCATTCAGCTCCAGTCGAGCAGCCGTGTGACAACCTGTTGATCCGCTCACCTTCAGCTTTCACTGCGAAACCAAAAAGCTGCCTACAATAGAGGCGGGGAAATCGCCATGGTGACCGAGGCAAACTCGGGTCGTGTTGTCATGGCGACCGAAAGGGTCAGTGCACGAGGGGGCTATTATGAAACATGGAGACGCGCACACACACACACACACACACACACATATATGTAGTGAGAGAGAAAGACACGCAGCTGCAACACGGACGACACGATCTGATGTTTGTTAACACACAGCACACATACACACACACACACACACACATACACACAGACACATGTAGAAACACACACACACACACACACATCACATGTGCGTGGGCCCTTCCATCACACCATGCAACACACCTACACACAGTGAGCTGTCACAGGAAGCACCAGCGGCATGTCACATCACAATCCCCCGACAGACGGGCCGACTAACGAGGTTCTTCACATGTTCGTTCAGCATCCTGTCGGATCGTCTACAGACGCGACGACACGCGACCCCGTTCAGACCGGACGGTACCCTCACCTCCCTCCTCTGTATTCAGATAAACTCCTCCATCACTGAGACAAACAGACACAGTGTTTTTTATGACAGGGGAGAAAGACCGTCACGTAGAATACTTGCTGAATTTACAAGAAGGCCCAAATAATTAAGAACTGATCGATGACAGTGTTTCACAAAGTTTATAAAGTTTCTCCAAACTCAACAATTCACTAAATTGAGCGATTTCTTAAGGGAGTCTGGTGACTCTCTCTAAGATGCTATCTATATTTCTCAAATTTAACATGTTTAACGTCTATAAAAATGTTTAAAATGATTAAATCAGTTGAAACACTGTGTTGAAGCAGCTGCTAAATTGACTAAAAGACACACTTTAGATATGACAAACCGAGACTTTTAATAAGGATAGAAACAGATTTATGATTTGCGTTGAATGCCGAATTTACAAGAGGGCTCAACTAATTGAGAGACTGTCAGAGATGGTGATCCTAAAAGTTTATAAAGCTTCCCCTCGCTCAGAAACTCGCAAAATTGTGCGATTTGTTAAGGGAGTCTGGTGATATCGCGGTTACTAGTTCAATGGTTGAGCCTGACCTTTATCTTTAATCACGGCCTTCCAGGAAGGATGCAACGATTGCATAAACGATAGCTGATTAAATGTTCCAGCCGAGAACACTGAGACCTATATTTTATACAAGAAACAACGGTTTTATTGATCGTACTTTATAGCTGCCATTAATGTTGACACAGCTGCAGGTCAATGAAGGCCAACATGCCTTCAGACAGATCAGCAGTGCAGTGAGCTCGGCAGCCGCAGAGGAACTTCCTCCTCGTAGTTAATAAAACTGCAGCTGATAAGGGTCAGCTGAGGAGGAGAGGGCGGCGGATCACGACCCCGGCACGCTGTTGTGTAAGGCTGAGGATGATGACAGCACATTCCTCTCTGTGCTGTAACAGCGGGAGGTCATCGGCGCCTGCAGGTGGGCGAGCAGAACACATCACCTGTGCAGCTTTAACCTGATCAGCCTGATGAACTGTGACAGCACGCTCTGAAGGCATGCAGCTGTCTCTGATCTATCTCTGATGACACTGATCTGATTACTGTTCCAGCTGATGACAGAGGCGACGATGGAGACTTACGCTCGACTCTTTTCTCCAACATGGCGAGACGGTTGGTGACCTCGGTCTTCAGCTCGTTGATCTTGAACGCCCTGCAGACACAAAGGAAGAGACGAGTTCAGAAAGACTGCAGCGACAATAAACCGTCTTAAAAGTCTTCCAGACGCGGCTTTTTATACCTCAAAGCGACACGTTTCAGCATCGAGCATTTGTTGATCGACTCCCTGACGAAGTCTAAATGCAACGAAGCGCCACGTTTTATCTTTAAGGTAAAACTTTATTCATTCAACCATTTAAAAGAGACTGCAAGAAGTTTTCTTGTGATTTTTAAGTCATGGATCTCTATCAGCTCCCATTCATGAATGTTTTGTTCTTGACAGTATATTCAGAGAAGCAGTCAGGCTGCGACAAACTGACACTTTATACATGGAAACAAACAATTTCACGTTTTGCATTAAATGCCGAATTTACAAGACGGCATAAATGATGAAGTATTTGTCAGAGATCGTGTTTAACAGAGTTTATAAAGTTGCTTCCTACGCAACAACAACACAAATGTAGAGTTTTTTTAAGAGAGTCTGGGGATTTTGTCCAAGAAGCAACTTTTACTGGTTTCTGTAAATTGTATTTGTAAACTTTGACATCTTCTTTCATATTTCTAAACCAGAAGGAGCAAATCTACGTCCCCTCGAGGGTCAGTCAGTGTTTCTGATCCTGATTCAGTTACTTTTTATTTTCCTGCACAAATAATAACAGAAACAAAGTAAAAAAAAACATCTGCATCCGCCCAGAATTTCATCTTCGGTGCAGTTTGGACGTTTTATTTTTTCCTTGGAAATAAACAAGCCGTTAAACACGACACACAGCGGCACTTTGTGTTCGTATCTAAAGTATCTGTGCACAGTCGCTGATATAAATCTATTTATTTAAAACCAAACTACTCAAACTATCACATAATATTTATACAACTGGGTCAATGAACCTCTCGACTGTACAAACTGAAATATCTGCAAACATACAAACAAACTTTCAGTAAAATCCAACAGAACTGCAGCGAATACAACATTAATTCATTAATAACTTTTAGGTCATTTATGATGAAAACATTTGTCGTGTAAAATGACCAGAAAGACAAACAATCCGTTGTTCTCCAGTCGTTAATAATAATCTGTCATCTTACATTATGTAATTACTCTAATCAACTGCTGACAGTTCACTTAATCAGAGCGTGTTATACGACTTCATATCTCATTATTCATGCAACAGTCTAATCATTCAGTCTGATGTCCTGCCGCTTTGTTCCCTTTGGACTCCTGCCCTGTATGTCCTCCACACATCTGATATTATGCACCACTGCACCAGTTCACCCAGTTTGTCTCCCAGTATACGACGACTCTGAATAAAAAAATACTCCCACAGTCGTCTGAAACACTTCAGAAAATCTGCTGCAAAAACGAGAAAATCAAGGATCATAAGGCTAAAAAAAGAAGGTTGTTTTTCAGCAGACGAGGAGAAACTCACAGGAATTAACGAGCTGATTGCAAATAGAGCAAAAGTAAAAGAGAGTACAGATGCTACGGAAATGATTTACAGTAATTAACAGACAGAAATGAGACGATGTGCACGTTAAATCTTATCTCGTCAGCAGCTAACGAGCGAGAAACAAACAGTCGGCTGTCTTACCTTGAAAACTGCTCCGCCACTTGCGTCAGTACATTCTGAAAGAGTTCCTCTTTATCTGCAGAGAGAGCAGGCGGGGGGTGTGTTACATATACAGTACACACACACACACACACACACACACACACACACACATATACTGTCAACAGACTGCACACACACACACACACACACACACACTGTTACAGAGGTGTGCACTGTAAACAGCTTGAATCCACTGAAGGAGATTTTTCATTAGAAACACAAAAGCAACCAGAAGTGCATCAACACACACGCACACACACTTAAACACACACACACACACTTAAACACACAGACCTGTATACACACAGAGGTTATGTAAGCCAATCAGAGCGTCAGATGGCCAAAGCAACAGATGGCAGGAGAGCGAGAAGCGAGGAGATAAATAAAGCGAGCCCCCGTCCCTCCGCGCTCTGCGACGGATCTTCTGGATCTGAACCGGCTGACAGCTTGACGTGTTAACGAGACTCCTCTGACTGCATGGGAACACAAACAGAGCGCCGCCATTGGCTGAGAGCTCCACTGTTGTGGGCAAAGTTCAGCGCCGCGGGCCAATAAACTCACAGCTATACGAGAAATTGTAAAGAGGAAAAAAAAGAAAAGAAAAAAGGAAGATATCGAGTTTTGTACATTGTGTCGCTCACATTCCATCTGTGACTGGAGGTCAGAGGTCACCGCAGACTCTGTGATTAATTAAGCTGCTTCAGCTGGAGCGACTGAGACACTCACATCTTTAAGAACTCACACGCTTTTTACTGCACGTGCATCCAAGTTTAACTTAAAGAGTTTCATTAAAAGATCGAAAGCTTTAATCACACTGGCACCATACGTCTCGTGACGTAGTGACATCATCATGTACAACGTGATTAGGCCAAAGAGAAACATCTCATATTCCTGCTGCATAAAGAATGAATCCTCCCGTTTTCATAGTTTTAAAGGACCAATTTGTAAAATCGTTCGCTTTGTCCTACAATCCAAAAGCCTAATTGACGAGCTGGGAACTGATCAAATCATATACACAGTGGATGAGTCACCTTTCTGTTTCCGTCTCCTCCCTGTTTTCATGTTTTCTCTCTGTCACTAACGTTATCTGCTTCCTTTATAAAGCTGCACAGGAAACACACCTCCAGGGTTCCCAGATCAGTTTCCAGGATTTTTCCAGTGGCGATCTCGCTGGTGCGACACACAGGCAGCGAACCGATAAACTAATAAGCTCTTTAATTGATCAATTTATTACCCCAACGCCTCTTTCTATTGTGAATTAAAGTGTATTATCCAACATCAGTAACTGAATAGCTCGAACACCAGTAACAAAGAGCTGCTGGAAGTTTCATCAGGAGCAACAGGAGACATACAAAAGAAAAAATAAGTCTCTTGAAATGAAACTCGCTGGGTTCCTTTAAGAAAAAGTCTGCGACTAATGCCGTGATGTATTCTGTAGGTGTTGGTGTTATAAATAGTGTTTCAGGACAACACAAGATCTTCCAGGACATTCTGATTTTTCTCTCTTTTCCGTGTGTTCTCCAGGTCGCGTGGGAACGCTGACCCCGTGTTTCTGTTGCTGCAGGTGAGCCGCGTGCTCGTTGTGCAGCCAATCAGAACCAACGTACATTCAACAACAGGCACTCTTAAAGTTCTACAAAACAACAGCCTACGTAGGACTCGTGTCATAAGTGCGATATGAACTCTGAGTCCGTCTCGGTCACTGACTTGTTGTGGAGCTTCCACTTCTGTGGTGTTAAGTCTCCATAAAACAGTTATATGGTCGGATGAGGCGCTCGTGAGATCAGGAGAGCTTTTTATAGATGTTTACCAAGTTCTGTGTGTGAGAGAGTGTCTGCAGACCATGAGAGTGTGTGACAGTCGATCTCCCTTTGCCGTGTGTTTGTCAGAATGTGTGTTTTGCTGGTTGCAGCTACAATAAAGGTTTCTTGAGTTGGTTGTGAATTTAAAATAGATTCACTTTAACCTGCAGCGACAGCAGGAACAAACCTTTCAGGTTGAACTTGTCGGTGAACAACTGCTGATTTAAACATCCGACAGTCAACATTATCATTTATCTGCGTTTAGCGCTTTATCTCTTAAAACGAGCTTATTAACTCTTTTCCACCAGTTACAAATCATCCCACATAAACCCGCTAAGATCCGTCTACACCAGGGTCAGAACCTCGTGGGTCAACGCAGCCAAACTGTCGGTACTTCTTGTTGTTTCTGTGTATTGTGCAGCCAACTCTGTTTAAATAACAACCAACCAAACCACATCACTGAAGGAACATTTTGGCATTTCAGTTTCTGTGTGTTTGTGTGTGTTTGTGTGTGTTTGTGTGTGTTTGTGTGTGTGGTCCCTGAAACTCACCTGCGAGCTGTCCTCCAGTCATTGGCACCACTCTGTACGGTGACCTTCAACACACACACACAGCACAGACACACACACACAACAGGTTAGCTGTGAGACTCCTCTAAACACACACGCTGTACTTTTCCTCCCACTTACTTATACCAGAGGGAAGACGCACACACACACACACACACACACACACACACACACACACACTCTCTCTCTCTCTCTCTCTTTACAACGAAGATTAGCGACACTCAGATGATGTTTGTCAAATACAAGGTTTCAGATTTTACCCTCAGATAAGATAACAAACGTGCACACACACACACCTATCCAAGCGTCCTCTCCAGTCAGTGTGTGTGTGTGTGTGAAGTGTTGTGTCTAACGAGACCGGGTCAGTACTCGTCATTTATGATCCTCCGGCTTTAAAGTGCCGTCAGATCTCAGATTTCATGTTTTTAGCGACCCTGGGAGAAATCCTTCCTGTTTGTTCTGGTCGAGGTGAAAAACGTTGCCGGACCGCTGGAGCGTCACCAAACAGCAGCTTTGGATAATTCCAGCTGAATAATGAAACTAGATGCGACGTCTCTGGATGAGATCCAGTTACAGCTTGAGAGAAGATTTCAGTGGATAAACATTCAATCAACTGAGGCTGCAGCTGAGATGAGAACAAACTGCAGCTTCAGATCTTAAATGCAGCTGATAAGACTCATCTAAACGTGAACAATAAGTGACTTATGATAAACGTAAGGCCTCATTCACGATCTCACCAGGGAAGGATTACACGCCTGGTGGCACTGGCTGGAGATTGCTGGTGGCTTTTTATTTTTATCAATTGTTGAGGGAGCAGCAACTCTATTAACGCTGTCTCTGACAAATTCTTAGTTATTTGGGCCTTCTTGTAAATTCAGCATGTAGCATGCAGCACTTGTATGTTTTCATTTGCATGTAGAGTGAGAGAGTGAGATCCAATCACATCTTTAATCAACTGATGGTTTTTATGATGCCAGCCTCCCCATCCAGGGTCAGGGAGAGCAATTACTCCCAGCTCAGAGAATCAGTACATTAGTCTCCTTCTTCTCTTGACCAACGCCAAAGCCATAAAAGTGGGTTTTAAGAAGTGAATTCAATTTGTTTTTGACTGAAGCGTGTCTCTGTGGCGCAATCGGCCAGCGCGCTCGGCTGTTAACCGAGAGGATGGTGGTTCGAGCCCACCCAGGGACGAGGAGTCTTTGTTGCTGTCAAATCCCATTGCCGGGCAACTATCTGAACTTAATTGTCAAGCAGGGCTCTTGTCCAAAGACCCAGTGCCACGCTGTCCCCTGACTTCACAGGGAATTTGAGCTTTTGCTCTCCAGAGCCCTGAAAGTCTTTTCCCCCACTGGATGCCAGCCTACAGCTTCAGGTCCTGGCTGCTGAGACGAGATCTGGAAAAACTGCTCCGAGCAAACTGTGCAAAATTCTGAAGAGCAATGCTGCCGTGGCTTAGTTGGTCAAAGTGCCTGTCTAGTAAACAGGAGATCCTGGGTTCAAATCCCAGTGGTGCCTTCCTTGGCTTTTTTCAAAGAGGTTTGCAGAGGACTAAAACCACTATTGTCTCACGTGCATTCAATGCAACTTTAAGCAAAACGCTACTGATCAAGAACGTCTTGTGGAAGAACACGGAAATGGAAAACAGAGACATGTTTGATAAGAAAACAAACTGCTTTTCTGTGTCTTTGTCTTGGAAAGACAAATGAATGGTGTTTTTCTTTGGCAGGCAGGTAGTTTGTTAGCAATGTACTAGACTGTGGGATCATTCCAATTAGAGGGAATTCTTTGATGACATCAAAAGTACATGTTGTCTGAGCATAGCAGAACCTATTTCGGAAGAAGACCACCCACAATTTTTTGCGTGAAATGGCCCAAACGTGTCTCTGTGGCGCAATCGGCCAGCGCGCTCGGCTGTTAACCGAGAGGATGGTGGTTCGCGCCCACCCAGGGACGAGGAGTCTTTATTGCTGTCAAATCCCATTGCCGGGCAACTATCTGAACTTAGTTGTCAAGCAGGACTCTTGTCCAAAGACCCAGTGCCATGATGTCCCTGGACTTCACAGGGAATTTGAGCTTCTGCTCTCCAGAGCCCTGAAAGTCTTTTCCCCAACTGGATGCCAGTCTACAGCTTAAGGTTCTGGCTGCTGAGTCGAGATCTGGAAAAACTGCTTCGATCAAACTGTGCCAAAAGCTCAAAAGTAACGGCGCCGTGGCTTAGTTGGTCAAAGTGCCTGTCTAGTAAACAGGAGATCCTGGGTTCAAATCCCAGCGGTGCCTTCCTTGGCTTCTTTCAAAGAGGTTTGCAGAGGACTAAAACCACTATTGTCTCACGTGCATTCAATGCAACTTCAAGCAAAATGCAACCGATCAAGAACGTCCTCTGGAAGAAAGCGGAAATGGAAAACAGAGACATGTTTGATAAGAAAACAAACTGACGTTTTGTGTCTTTGTCTTGGAAAGAACAATGAATGGTGTTTTTCTTTGGCAGGCAGGTAGTTTGTTAGCAATGTACTAGACTGTGGGATCATTCCAATTAGAGGGAATTCTTTGATGACATCAAAAGTACATGATGTCTGAGCATAGCAGAACCTATTTCGGAAGAAGACCATCCACGATCTTTCGCATGCAATGGTGCAAATGTGTCTCTGTGGCGCAATCGGCCAGCGCGCTCGGCTGTTAACCGAGAGGATGGTGGTTCGAGCCCACCCAGGGACGAGGAGTCTTTATTGCTGTCCAATCCCATTGCCGGGCAACTATCTGAACTTAGCTATCCATCTTGAAGTCAAGCAGGGCTCTAGTCCAAAGACCCAGTGCCACGATGTCACCTGACTGCACAGGGAATTTGAGCTTTTGCTCTCCAGAGGCCTGAAAGGCTTTTCCCTCACTGGATGCCAGTCTACAGCTTAAGGTTCTGGCTGCTAAGTCGAGATCTGGAAAAGCTGCTTCGAGCAAACTGTGCAAAATTCTCAAAAGTAACGGCGCCGTGGCTTAGTTGGTCAAAGTGCCTGTCTTGTAAACAGGAGATCCTGGGTTCAAATCCCAGTGGTGCCTTCCTTGGCTTTTTTCAAAGAGGTTTGCAGAGGACTAAAACCACTAGTGTCTCACATGCTGTCAATGCAACTTTAAGCAAAACGCAACCGATCAAGAACGTCTTCTGGAAGAACACGGAAATGGAAAACAGAGACATGTTTGATAAGAAAACAAACTGCTCTTTTGTGTCTTTGTCTTGGAAAGAACAATGAATGGTGTTTTTCTTTGGCAGGCAGGTAGTTTGTTAGCAATGTACTAGACTGTGGGATCAATCCGATTAGAGGGAATTCTTTGATGACATCAAAAGTACATGTTGTCTGAGCATAGCAGAACCTATTTCGGAAGAAGACTACCCACAATTTTTTGCGTGAAATGACCCAAACGTGTCTCTGTGGCGCAATCGGCCAGCGCGCTCGGCTGTTAACCGAGAGGATGGTGGTTCGAGCCCACCCAGGGACGAGGAGTCTTTATTGCTGTCAAATCCCATTGCCGGGCAACTATCTGAACTTAGTTGTCAAGCAGGACTCTTGTCCAAAGACCCAGTGCCACGATGTCCCCTGACTGCACAGGGAATTTGAGCTTTTGCTCTCCAGAGCCCTGAAAGTCTTTTCCCCAACTGGATGCCAGCCTACAGCTTAAGGTTCTGGCTGCTAAGTCGAGATCTGGAAAAACTGCTTCGATCAAACTGTGCCAGAAGCTCAAAGGTAACGGCGCCGTGGCTTAGTTGGTCAAAGTGCCTGTCTAGTAAACAGGAGATCCTGGGTTCAAATCTCAGCGGTGCCTTCCTTGGCTTTTTTCAAAGAGGTTTGCAGAGGACTAAAACCACTATTGTCTCACATGCTGTCAATGCAACTTTAAGCAAAACGCAACCGATCAAGAACGTCCTCTGGAAGAAAGC
>CAEMYA010000427.1:218137-242542 GCA_903131615.1 Diplodus sargus | reverse complement strand
CTGGAAGAACAGGCAAATGGAAAACAGAGACATGTTTGATAAGAAAGCAAACTGATGTTTTGTGTCTTTGTCTTGGAAAGAACAATGAATGGTGTTTTTCTTTGGCAGGCAGGTAGTTTGTTAGCACTCTACTAGACTGTGGGATCAATCCAATTAGAGGGAATTCTTTGATGACATCAAAAGTACATGTTGTCTGAGCATAGCAGAACCTATTTCGGAAGAAGACTACCCACGATCTTTCGCATGCAATGGCACAAATGTGTCTCTGTGGCGCAATCGGCCAGCGCGCTCGGCTGTTAACCGAGAGGATGGTGGTTCGAGCCCACCCAGGGACGAAGAGTCTTTATTGCTGTCAAATCCCATTGCCGGGCAACTATCTGAACTTAGCTATCCATCTTGAAGTCAAGCAGGGCTCTTGTCCAAAGACCCAGTGCCATGATGTCCCTGGACTTCACAGGGAATTTGAGGTTTTGCTTTCCAGAGCCCTGAAAGGCTTTTCCCCCACTGGATGCCAGTCTACAGCTTAAGGTTCTGGCTGCTGGGACGAGATCTGGAAAAACTGCTTCGAGCAAACTGAGCAAAATTCTCAAGAGTAATGGCGCTGTGGCTTAGTTGGTCAAAGTGCCTGTCTTGTAAACAGGAGATCCTGGGTTCAAATCCCAGCGGTGACTTCCTTGGCTTTTTTCAAAGAGGTTTGCAGAGGACTAAAACCACTATTGTCTCACATGCTGTCAATGCAACTTTAAGCAAAAAGCCACCGATCCAGAATGTCTTCTGGATGAACACGAAAATTGAAAACAGAGACATGTTTGATAAGAAAACAAACTGCTGTTTTGTTTCTTTGTCTTGGAAAGAACAATGAATGGTGTTTTTCTTTGGCAGGTAGTTTGTTAGCAATCTACTAGACTGTGGGATCATTCCAATTAGAGGGAATTCTTTGATGACATCAAAAGTACATGTTGTCTGAGCATAGCAGAACCTATTTCGGAAGAAGACCACACACGATCTTTGGCGTGCAAAAACGCAAAAGTGTCTCTGTGGCACAATCGGCCAGCGCGCTCGGCTGTTAACCGAGAGGATGGTGGTTCGAGCCCACCCAGGGACGAGGAGTCTTTATTGCTGTCAAATCCCATTGCCAGGCAACTATCTGAACTTAGTTGTCCATCTTGAAGTCAAGCAGGACTTTCACCCAAGCCTATAATGTCTTTTGTACATTTTCCATCACTACACGCTGGTCTACAGTCTGGGACTTTGAGATCCGCTTTAGTCCAATTGCTCAGTTGAAACAGTGTAAAAAGATGAAAAGTATTGCCGCGTGGCTCAGTTGGTCAAAGTGCCTCGTAAACAGGAGATCCTGGGTTCAAATTTCAGTGGCGCCGACCTTCAGCTTTGTATATCGGCCAAATAACCACATTTCTGGGGATACTCTTTGACAGAACCTATTATACAAGGACCCAAAACCAGTCTGCATCCAATTGACTCTGATTTTTCTTTCCAGCCCAAAATAAATAATGAAGCACTTGACCCCAAATTGCTCATCATAAATCATCTGATTCCATTTGGCTTGATTTCATGGTTCATATAAGACTGTGAGAGTTAGCTGTGAGCTAAACTAGAAGGCACTGTGGCTTAGTTGGTCAAAGTGCCTCGTAAACAGGAGATCCTGGGTTCAAATCCCAGCGGTGCCTTCCCTCGCAGGTGTACGTCCTTATTGCTGGGCATGTAAGTTGATGGCCTCTGTTCCACAGGGGACTGTGTCAATTGTGACTATAAACATTTAGTGCAGGTTTTGAATCTGTGTCAGGCTAAACGAAGCAGCAGCAGCAATAACACGGTGATGACGTGGTCGTCATCAATGACGTAAACACAGAGTCCGACTCTGATGGTCCACCCTAGAGAGCAACAACGTGTTAATACCTCACGTGTAGACGAAACTGTTTTATAACGCCAATATAATGAGGATTAAAGTTCATTTGCTTTAGAAGGAGAATAAATTCCTCTTAAAACATAAAACCTGGTGTTTTTATCTTTTCCTCTCATTAATTTGCATTCATCTCTTCTGAAGTGTCAGAGCGACGTTCAAACAAGCAGTTTAATTGCTTCAGCTGCTCGGCAGGTAAATCAGTGACGAGCTTTACTTCCTAAAGTTCAGCACATGGTAAATGTTTAGTGTGCTCCACAGTTAAACGCCGCTGAGATGGTGTTTAAGGACGTGCAACTTCTGTAAACACAGTTAGAAACACGTGAGAATCAGAAAGAAATGTCACAGTGTCTATTTCTGGTTCTCTGCCCTTTTCGAGTTTTTAACACAGCTGTCAGTGCGATTAAACAGGTGAGATGTGTCCATAAAATGTCAAATCCCAGCAGGAAAATGAGCTCAATGTCAGGAATCCTCTCTGTGGGAAACAACCGCTGCTGTTACATCAGTCAAATCTCGTGGAAATTAAGTTCTGTTTCCCAGAAAAGAGGTAATGAAACAGTGGAGCAACAGACGAACAATCAGTAACTTCTGTCCCCTTTTTTCTGATCTGAGCATTAAATTGCAGTGCAGGAAAATCAGATTCATAAACGGAACAAAAAATGTTTTCTTCATTCTCCCATTTGAGAAAATTGAGCTAAAAATACTTTTCTGAGCTGTTTTTCTAATTCTGTATCAATTAAAAGGCTTCAGAGCTGCACAATCGATAGAAATATCATCAAAATCACAATATGTTCATGATTCTGATGAAGGTAAAATGTGACAAACATCGTTATAATCTAGAGCTGCAGATGTCCTGATCTACAATTCTTCTTCTCCAGATGTAAGAAAACATGTTTGTCTGGTTCGGACTTCATCAGATGTCACGTCGTCAGGATTTTAACAGTTTCTTCAGTGAACTCGGTTCTGTGTGTGCAGACTGTTCTCAGCAGCGTCTTGTTATCGGAGGGGGAGGAAAGAGGAGGCGACGCTGTGATTTACAGTCAATCAGCAGATGTGTCTTTCAATCAGGCAGCAGCTGCCGGACTGAACAAATGTTCTGTCAAACAATCAATGAATCAATACAGACATCAGCGTGGTGCGGCTTCATGTACCTCTCTGTGTTGTGTGGCATGGTGGGGTCGATGGACACCATGGCGCCGGACGAGTCCAGCAGGGACAGATTAGTGTTCCTGCACAGAAACACACAGTCGTCGTTTTTATCAATAATCACTTTTCTCACTGCTGCATTTATTGTTAAAACCGTAAAGCTGTGAAAAGCAAAATCTGTTCTGTGGTGTTTCAGACGCTCCTGTTTCACTCTGCAGCTCCACCTCTTCTCCACCTCCCCGCCTGTAAATGAAGGACCCTCCACATTCAGATTATACAACACAATAAATCGTGACTCGCAGGAGGTCACGTCGACCTGAGCGCTAAAACAAACAGCAGAGGAGTCGCTGGGACCGAAGATATGATTCAGGTGGTGACTACTGTGTGAAACATCATTAAATATGCAGAAACTCTGAATTCTGGACTGTGTGGATGAAGTTAATGAAGCTGAGCGTGTGTTTTACCTCGGCACGCCCAGGGCTGTGCAGAAGAGCTCTTTAATGTCACACGGGCTGCAGAATCTGCTGAACACCACCTGAGAAACAACAACACACTCATTTAAATAATGTTAATCTGCATGTCTGAAACTCTTCTTATCATATTTTTATGTGTTTGAGGGAGCAAAGAGAGGAAGTCAGGTGTTTTGTATGTCGGGGACCTGCAGTAAACACGCTGTTACTACAAAATAAAAGCGTTCGAAATCTGATCATAAACTGAAGTTCTGTCCTTCAGTAGCGCCAATTTTGCGTTGACTGGTCTCATACTTCCACACAAGGACGACAGTTTTGACGCAGCATTTTTAAAATAATGTTAAAGTCATGTACAGATTTATTGCTCTATAAGCAGATTTCCAAAAGCGCAGATCAAACTGCTTTCAACAAACTCCAACTGGTTCTTGTTCATCATGTTCCCAACAAGCAAAAATAAATCCAAAAGACATCTTTTCAGCATGTTTACCGACATTAAAAAGACAGAATTAAGGTTTTAAGGTTTGGACATCTTTTCAACTCTCGTCACAGATGTCTGAAGAACTTCTTGTGCTTCAAAATTGAAGTTTTTACATTATATTTTGCAGCAAAAACTACAGAGTGGATTCAAACCTCGAGTCTCAGGAGCTGCATGACGCGCTCTCTTTACCAGGAGAGCTATTTATCTGTTTGTTTATTAAATACTGCAGCATGCTTGTTCATCCAGCCTTCATCAGTTCAGCTAATGTTCAGTTAAAACAACCAAACATGTGATTTAATGACTCTGGTGAATCGCTCTCCTGGTGAAGATCGCCTCATGCAGCTCCTGAGGTCGAAGTTTGAACATTAACCCGTAGTATCAATGTACATTTTAAACCACAACACGTTCTTTAGACGTCAGTAATTGAAGCTGAAAAGATGTTTAACATAACATTATGAAAAGCTTGGTAGTCCAAACTTAGCATTGTCTGCGTTACTTCCAGGTACAGTTCATATGTTCCAGTTATCACCAAACTTTATATTAATATTATTATTATATTCAATTAATAACATTCCAGTTAATAAAGCTGAGGCTCACAGCAATTAAGAATAAGAAAACGAGACAAAACGGTTGTGGAACAAACAATAAAACAAATACTAAAAGAGGATAAAAACAATAAAACACACAGCGGTTTCTTTATATTAGTGTTTGTGTGTCAATACTGCAGAAAAGCAGCACTGACACTGTGTCAAGTGTTCACAATCGATATGTGGCCATAAATATATTTTGACAGCCACGATGAACTGATGACCAGGAGAGTTTATCAGCTTCTCCTCCTCCTCAGCTGGTTTCCAGCTCCTCCTGTGGAGCTTCACTTCTTTACTCTGTGTTCGTTTCCTCTCTAACTGGACGGTCGTAAGCGTCCAGTTCAAACTGAACCTTAACAAACTGACTTCAATGCAACATAATTACTCATGTAATCAGGTTTGCAGGTGTTGAGAGTAAAATAATAAATGTGAATGGAACAAACAATAAAACAGACTGGAAACTATAAAACAGTTTTCTGTGTCGCTGCTCTCTGAAGTGAAAGCATGACTGCATGAGAACAATCACACAGGAGACGATCTGAGCTCAACACAGCTACATTTAACTTTTCCCCATCTGCCGATGTTTACAACGTGTTTTCTTGTTTCTAATTAAAGCCCAGCAGACTAACAGAGCGTCTCCTTCTCCTCTGACCTCAGCGTCTGGACGTGAAGCCTTCCCACGCTGCTGAGCAGAGATCGAGCTCGTCGCAGCAGAGCCTGTAAATATTTGGTGTTTTTCGTTTTCGTAAACAAGGTCAAGCGGCGTCACTGAACGTGACAGGCGATCGGAGTCACGCCTCCACAGGGAGGGATGACCCACATAGATAACGGAGGCATCTGCATGTGACGGCATCAAACGGCCGAGTGGCGGCGAGGGGGAGGACGTTAACGAGGAGGGCGGATGAAG
Source organism: Diplodus sargus (assembly GCA_903131615.1). Taxonomy (NCBI): domain Eukaryota; kingdom Metazoa; phylum Chordata; class Actinopteri; order Spariformes; family Sparidae; genus Diplodus; species Diplodus sargus. Next base: position 237,033 of record CAEMYA010000427.1, on the reverse strand, counting down.
GGACGACTGTGGAGGTGGAGAGAGGTCAGAGAGCACTTCAGAGGTCTGTCGGTGGCAGCCAGTCACAGGTGGAGGAGACAGGGAGACGTGGAGGTGGAGGTGGAGGTCAGCACTTCACAAACATCCGCTGCTTCTTGTGTTTCCCTTCTTGTCTTGACTTGATTGTGAAGGAGGGTCAGAGGTCGCACAATGAAGAAGTGAACAACAATAACACACAAACTGTGGGTATAAATGGATTTATAAAGCAAGACACACATTTATATTTATATCAACATTTTCTTCTGTATGTATTCATCTTTGTATGAATTATTTTATCTATTAATCTCTATTTGTGATTTGAGCAGGTTCGATGATCTCTAGTTTAAATACAAATGAAAATAAATCTGAAACATCATGTCAGTGAGAGCTCAACTCGTTTATTTTCCTCCTACAAGATTTGAAGTTTTACAACAAAACTGCTGCAACCAACAAGTGTCTTGATTTTCTATCAACCTGCGAATTATTATTATAAAATGGTGAAAAATGTCGATCAGTGTTTCGTCCACAAACGTCTCGTTTTGACCCGAAGAGCTTCAGTTTACTGTCGCAGAGAAACCAGAAAATAAAAACTGGAATCAGAGAATTTAGTCTTTGTTTTCTTAAAATATTACTCAAAACTGATTATTGATTATCAGAAAAGTTTCTGATTCATTTAAAAGTTGACAGCTGATCCATTTATCAACACTTTTCTGCCTGTTAAAGAGCAAAATTGTCCAAAAATCTGAGCAACTCCTTCAAATATGTGTCAAAGTGAAGAAGCTGCAAAAAGACGTCTGTGAATTGTGTCCAACGTGACGTCTGCTTCTGTCTTCTTCTGTCCGACTAACGGTCCAAAACACAAACACTCTTCATGTTTTCACAGAAAAGCAGCAAATCCTCAGATTTCATTCGTCTTCTCCGCTGTTATCACAGTTCAAACACCACAGAAAGAGTCTGTTATCAGTATTCAATCATTATTCACTTCCATCAGATATCAACAACTGCTCCCACGTCTCATTTCTAATTAAAGCTGGATGTGTATCTTTAATTTCACTGCCAGTCATTTTTATATTCATGCTTCAGCTGCTAACGCTGCGTCGTAAACGTCGATTTCAGGCCAAAACACAGAATCTCCTTTAAAAAACAACAGAGAGAAGAAGAGATAAAAACACTTAAAAGGAACCAAAGAGAGAAAATAACAGACGGAGCTGATGGCGGACGAGCGAGCGGCAGGAAGGAGTCTGATGAAAACAGCTGAGCGTGTTTCATGTTTCACACCAAAACATTATTCCTGCTCCACCGTATAAATTCATCCTCTTGTTTTAAGGAGCTGATTTGAATCACAAACCCACTTCATCATGATGCTCCACTGCTGCTGCATCATCATCATCATCATCATCATCATCATCAGGATCCCACAGCGCCAACCAGCCGCTCTGTCCACTGTTATGCAGATTAAAAAAGACGCTCCTGATCGCACTAACGAGGATCTGAGCGGCTGAATGAAGACGACGGCGCTCACGATGCTGAAGAGACGCGGCTTTGTTCCTCAAGAGGAGACGAGCAGAATATGCAGCAACGTTTAAAACAACCGCAGCTGCACACAAACACACGTTTATCTATTACATCTGTCCGATATCAAATTAATTTATTTAACCTGTGATTATGTCGCTCTGACCTCCAACTGATCTCATATTCAAACCTGAATCAACGTGGTCGTGTCTGTTACAGCAGCGAGGAGCAACAAGAGACCTGATCCCTCCAACAAACAGCTCAATATCATCGACGATCAATACAGAAGACACACACACACACACACACCATAACATTCACACATCTAACCAACAAAAATAAAAGCATCTTGAAGGCTGACAATCAGTGTTTCACTCATTTTAGATGATTCCTCTCTCGTGGGGAAGCAGACGTAAACAAAATAGGAGATTAGCAACAACAGAAAAAACACGCGCACTGACCCTTTAAACAGGTCTGCATGAAGAAGTGTGTGTGTGTGAGGTACGAACGTCAGGATGTGACCGTATATGACCAGACATGATGGTGTGTGAGCGGCTGTTCTGGTGTAAACAGACGACACTCAACACTGAGGAGCTTCTCATTAACAATCAGGGACTAATCAGCTGAATCACACACACTGGATGGAGAGAGTGTGTGTGTGTGTGTGTGTGTGTGTGTGTGTGTGTGTGTGTGTGTGTGTGTGTGTGTGTGTGTTACGTCCTCAACACGCTGTTTGTTTTGGTTCCTGTTAGCGTCAGTGACTCATGTTTTTAATCGTCCTGCGGTCCGTGGCAGCGGTCGGATCCACATAAATCCGGGCTCTCTGGTGGTTCTGTGGTTCTGCTGGTCGAGCTGAAAGTGATTTAGTTCTGAGATCAGAGCTGCAGTGAGTCACTCTGTGAGTCCAGAACAGATAAACAGGCTGAGAGAAATGAGGAGGGGAGAATGACGTCGGCTGGAAGAGGGTTCAGTGCTAAACGCTAAACTCTCTCAGATATATTTCATATCTGGCAGGTGTTTCCTCCAGTCGGGCTCGCTCACCTGCTCACATTTATATTTTAAATTACAAATCCTGCAGCGCAGGTTGTCCTGATTGGCTGTGACGTGTTTGAGCGGCGACGTCTCCCTCTCTACCTTCTGATTGATTTAACGTGACGTAAATCAGTCCATGACTTTAAAAGTTTAGAGTTCAGTCGTTCATCGTCTGGTTCAACTTCTTAAATGTGACGATTTGCTGCTTTTCTTCGTCTCTTCTGACAGTAAATGAAGAGTTCTTTGGACAAAAGAAGACATTTGTAGTCGTCACTTTGAGCTCAGGGAAGCTGTGATGAACATTTTTTACAACTGTTTTGACGATTATGAACAATTAGACGCAGATTAAACGGAGGAACTGGTGCTGGTTAAAGACAGTTTATGTTGACGTTCACATCGAACATTGTGAACGACCTACAGGATGTTTCTCCATCAGGACTTTCTTCATGTTTATGTTTGTTTGCACGTATTATTTACGTGATCTTCTCGAGGAGTCGATGCTGCGATCTACGTTTCAGAGTAACATTTGTCGTCCGTTTTGAAGAACGACTGTCTTCCTCTCTGTCGTTTGTTCGTTGTTTGTTCTTCTTCTGCACATTTGCATGTTTCTGAATAGTTCAACAGTAGATTTATTGATCTCATGACGAGGATGTTGGCTGAAGTTCAGACACATAAATGAACCCTGGAGATTTAAAAACAGTTGATCCCAAAGCGTCGCTCGATTATAAGCAGAGCTGCGTCCATAATTTGATTACTCGTCAACTTTTAAATGAATCAGGTGTTGACTCTGTTCATCTGATTCCGGCTTCTTAAACATGAATACTGTCCTGTTTTCTTCCTCTGTGACAATAAACTGAATATCTCAGAGACATTTTCTGAACTAATTATGAACTAATCTAGAAAATAAGTGACAGATTAATCGACCAGTGACACAAACACAAAGAACTACGAGTCTGAGAGGAAGGATGTCGATATCTGATCGGAGCCGTTCTGTCTCGTGTATGAAAACCCAGATCAATACAATAATTACTAATTAATATCTGATGATCTTGTGGTGGGTTTAACTGTGAACACAACAGAGAAGAAGAGTGTTTCTGAAACAATCGTGCTGCTAAAAGTTTCTCAGTAAACTGAATATGTTCGTGTTGTGGAAGAAACAACGTCACAAACTGCTTTTCAACGTTTTACACCAAACAGCTGATCGATCGATGGAGAAAATGATCACGATCTGCAGCCTGAATCACTCTGGTGCATGTTGGATTTACCTCCAACATGTCACCTGTTGGTTCATGTTCCTGTGGTTATGACAGGGCCACTGTTTGAACATTAAAATGAAATATCAGTGATGGCAAACATTTGTGACATTTGTTCCTGAGCTCAGTTAAAAATTAACCCTCACAGGTTCTGAATACTGAGCGTCTGACGGGGAACACAGTCACATTACTCTCCCGTCGCCTGGAGCCTGAATACATTTGTGTTCCTCACAGCTGAAATGTGGAGACTTTCTCGAGTGTTTCCTTCAACATTTGCATGAGTTATTATGAAACCGTCGACGTCCGGCGCTGCTGAAAGGCTCCGGTGTGTAAAAACATCCGCTGTCAGGTCGGCAGGTCGGTCACCTGAACGCTGCGCTCTGGTTCTCACGTGCTCGGCTGGATTAATAAGTTTCATGGCCTACATTGTTTCTACGCCAACCTGACAATCGAACGTGTTTAAAACACTGAGGCAGCCGAGGAGTTTATTCAGAGGCAGGAGCTGCTGTTCAACCTCGCAGCTCTGCAGAGGAAACGACGTCCACAAACAAACCTGCAGACATCATCGCTGATGGAGAGGCTGCGACGACTGCGGTCGTCTCTCTCTACTAACTATTTTTAGCCCGTGAAGAGTTCAGTCAGTATCGCTGCAATCACTGCGATAAACAGACAAAAGGCCGAGCAGCGTTCATGTTTAATGTTCTCCATTTACCGTCAATAACACGCGGCTGTAAAAGCGCACCTGACCAGACTCATCACACAGCTTATTAATGTTTATGTAAGACTTTATGAATCTCCTGAGTCCAGATAGTCGAGAAACAATCACAAACTGAAGTGAATAAAACTTTATAAAGCTGTAAAATCCAAATATGGCTCTGCACGCTGGGCACAGCCAGTATTTATAGCAGCTTTATGATCTTTTACTGTATTTCTATAATCAGTGTTGCTCCATATTATAAACTAAGTGATGGTAGTTTATTTTTTCTAATCACTGTGTTAATTTTAGCAGCTATTTTAGATTATTTTATTAATTTTAGTCAAATTTGAGTCATTTTTTATACTGTTTTTATGTTTTAGCCGATGAGAAGTCGTCACATCTTCATCAGATCATTCCAATTCTACTTATTAATACTTTAAAGGAACAGTTCATCTAAAAGTTAAACTCAGTCCTCCTGATGATATAAAGTCAGGTGAGGTGTTGTAGTCCACAGAACAGTTCTGGAGCTTCACAGTAAAACAGAGTTGCAGCATTCTGCTGAACAACTGAAGCAGCTGAGACTTGATTTAAAATGTAAACAAAAAAACTCAATTTAAACTTTGCAGAATCAGCTGTCAGCACTTCCTGTTGGCAGTGAACTGATGGAGGTACAGACGACTGTCACTGGGTCACTGTGAGACTGAGGAAAAGTTAAAAACATGACGTTTCTAAGGCAAGTTCTGCTCATGTAAGGAGCATCTTTATGCCTTTTGTCCTCACACAGCCTCCGTACAGCGTGTATGTGTCATACCTTCTGAATCCAGCTGCAGACCGCCGTCTTTTACACACGATAGAGGTTTTTAATTAAACTGTGGGACACTTAATGATCAGTTTTATGTCAACACATGTGAATATCTTCAGCCTGTAGCAACAACAGACTTTGTTTCACACATTTAACTGAAAAACAATTCAATAAAACTGCCAGACTTTGAGACTTTGAGACGAGGGAACCGGACATGCAAAAATGTTGATCACGATGAATTATTACCACAATTATCCGCCGCATTATACAGAGTTGTTGTTTTTTGCCGTTATGTTAAATTTAATTGCATTTTTAATAATAATGTTTTCCTGTTTTACTTTTTAACCTCCAGCTTCTTCTTGTGAAACAACATTTAATAATATTAATACTGTCTGAACTCCAGAAGCATGTTTCTACGCAGGTCTGACACTTTGTTGGGTTTATTGCATCTTATTTCATTTCCTTTTGTCCTCACACAGCCTCCGTACAGAAGCCTATATGTGTGTAGTATCCTCTGGATCCTTCAACACTCAACTTTGTCTAAAATAACATTTATATAACTTTATCGTGTAAAATGACACCAGAGCACTGAAACAGTAAACGTCACTGATCACTTCATCGTTATTAACCTGATTATTGAACTCCATGGACAATATGAAATGCATTAATTAGTAATAAATGACTAAATTTACAACATAAATGATGAGTGACTGCAGAAAATACAATATCGAAACAGGCTAACATCAAAAATCATTATACATAATAATATAAATGATTATTCAGAGCTGTGTTTTATTGTCATCGTGGAAAATAATCATTTTATAATGTTTTCACGTTTCTGCTTCTAACTTCCAGCTTCTTCTTGTCAAATAACATTTATTTAACATTAATAATGAGCGTGTCTGTCACTTTGTTGTGTTTATTACATCTTAAATCGTATAATTTCGACCTCACACAGCCTCCGTACAGTGTGTGTGTGTGTGTGTGTGTGTGTGTGTGTGTGTGTGTGTGTCGTACCTTCTGGATCCTGCCGTCCACGTCCAGGTAGATGACCCGGTATGAGGACGACGCGGAGCCCATGTTGCCCTCTCCTGTCCCCGGCTGCGGTGCGTGGCTGTGCGGCTGCTGCTCCGGGCTCCGTGTCGCTCCTCTCCGGTCCGACCGACTCTAACAGCCCGGGTGAGAGTGGAGTCAGCGGGCCGACACCATCCCACCTGTCCGCCTGTCTGTCTCTCTGTCCGCCCGTCGCTCCGTCTGTCCCCCGGTGTGTGTGTCCACTCTGTGTCCGTCTGTCTCACTCCTCCTCCGGTCTGTCTGCTCTCTATCTGACCGCATCTCATTAAAGCCTGCCGGTCCACGCGCGTCCCCGCCTCCCTGAAGACCTCCTGGGTCTGCGCGCGCTCACTCACTCATGCACAGGCGCGCGCTCTCACGCGCACAAACACATACACACGGACACAGGTGTGTGCAGGTAAATTACGTCAGAAATCCTGTCGTGTTTGTTTTTGTGTGAAACACCTGGAGGAGAAGAGTTGTAAAGTGTCCGCGTCCACCAATCAGAGACTTGAAGTGTGAGTGACGTCACTCAGCCCCCTCACTTAGGGCGGCACATCAGAGAGTGACTCACTGATGGAGCGGAGCGCTCTGATCCGATACTCGAGTAAAAGTACAAATACTCTGCGTTCAAGTACCAGAACAAGAACTGCAAAGTCCAGTAAAAGTACTGGAGTAAACGCAGTGATACTCTGTGACTGTGTACTCTGAATACCTGGCTTTACGTCATCAGGAGGGAGGAGAGGAGGACTTCATACATCTCAGAAATCCTCAAAGTTTCTCCTCACATGTGCAGAACTTGCCTTAGAAACATCACGTTTTAAGGTTTTCTTCAGTCTCACAGTGATCCAGTGATCGTTGTTTGTACATCTATGAGTACACTGCAAACAGGAAGTGCTGACAGCTGATTCGGCAAAGTTTAAATGGAGTTTTCTTAAATTTGCTTAGGTTGATTCTGATGTTTTGTTTAGCAGAATGCTGCATCGCTGTTTTACTGTGAAGCTCCAGAAATGTGTTGTGGATTACGAGACTTCACCTGACTTCATATCATAAATCTGTTTAGAAATCCTCTAATAAAGATGCTCCTCACATGTGCAGAACTTGCCTTAGAAACATCGTGTTTTAGGGTTTCTTCAGTCTCACAGTGATCCAGTGATAGTTGTCTGTACCTCTATGAGTTCACTGCAAACAGGAAAGAGCTAACATGTGATTCTGCAAAGTTTAAATGGAGTTTTAGAGGTTTTTTATATATTTTTTAGGTTGTTTTTTATGTTTTGTTTAGCAGAATGCTGCATCGCTGTTTTACTGTGAAGCTCCATAAATGTTTTGTCGACTACGAGACTTCACCTGACTTTATATCAAGATGAAGGGAGAAGATGATTTTGGTTCCTTTTCCTTTAATACAGATGCTCTTATATGATTTATACTTTGAATTACTTGCTTCCAATAAAGCGTTCATCATTAATAAAGCCATTGATTTATGGACCTTTTTATAAAGCGGGCTTTAAAAAGCGTCGTGTTCATTTCTAAAGACTCTGTTTTCCTCGTCGTTTTAATCAGTTCTGTTCAAGGTTTCCTTCTTGTCTCTGCATTTTGTGTTTCATCCTACACACACACACAAACACTCACTTAAAACACACACACAATGTACACACAAGGACAGACACTATGTGATTTAATACAGTGTACGCAGTAAGAGCATATATATTCAGTGTGAGGAGACAAAGAAACAGACCAACACCACAGGCAGCCTCACACACACACACACACACACACACACACACACACACACACACACACACACACACACACACACACACACACACACACACACACACACACACACACACACACATTACAGGAGGATCCATCCATCAAGGCCACGAGGAGAAACGGGGGAGAACCTCGCCTGTGGTTTTATTTCAGCGAGTCACTTCAGGAGCAAACAGGCTAATTTGCTTCTGCAATAAAACCCAAATTAAATCCTGCAGCCGACGGAAAGTCTAAACTCCCAATTATTGAGATGAGGAGCTCGGATAGATGAGCACAGGTTATTGGCTGCAGTCTGATCTGCAGCGTGTGGGTGAAGCTCAGAGGCCTCGTCACTCGTTTACTGAAACAAACAGATCGGCTTCAGTTTATTTTTAATGCGCTAAACGTGGATCGTAAATGTGATTCTGAGGATTTGAAATAATGGAACAACGACGCCTGCCTCCTCATAAAAAGGGCAGTTTAGAAAGTACACTCATTTATATCATGCTGAGATTTAGATGAGAGTATTCTGATCTCACGGCACCTCTGTGTGTTAGAGATTAAGCTACAACAGCTTTGAGATCAGTTCGCACACCAGGCGACTTTGGCTTCAGTCGGCGCCGTGTGTCAGCTGTTGTCGGCAGATTTTTGAATGGACGTTGGCTCATCGGCGAAAGAAATCACTGTGATTGGCTGCAATGAAAGAGAAAGCCCCTGTGAGTCTTTGACCCAGTTAGTGAAGTTCCTCCTTCTTTGCTCTTCCTCCTCGTCATCGCCAACTTTTTACCAGACGCATTCTCGATTACGAGCAGCGATGTCAGTGAGAGTGCCGTCAGTGTTGCTTTATCACAACAACAGAGAGGTTTATAATCTCACGTAGGTGCAGAACGTACGAGCTAGCTGGCCGTCGGCTGAAGTCTTCATGGTGTGTTCACAGTCAATCAATCTTTATTTGATAACGCCACCTCACAACAATCCATCTCATGACACTTTCCAATCGGAAAGTCTAAACCGCTCTCCTTGATTCATTTGTTTGCAGAGATCCAACATCCGTGAATGAGCACGTACGACAGAAATAACTGCCGTTTAACAGGCAGAACCGTCGAGCAGAACCGAGCTCGAAGGCGTGCGGCCATCTGCGTCGACCGGTCGGGTTGTTAACGTGTTCCTGCACAGACGGAGGACTGCAGGTTTTGTTCCTTTCTTTCACCAGAGTCTTTAAAAGACGGATTACTTCAAGGCCACACTGACTTAATGATTACAGCGACCCAAGACTCCTTCAACACACGTCAACATGTGAGTGCTGAGCTAAGACTCACTATCGGCAACAGAAGACCCAAACTTTTATAACCAACTGTGACGTGAACTTCTGTTTCTTTTCACATTAAAACATTTGGGGGAAATAAAAGATTATAAAAGCCTAATGTTGACTAAAAATGTACTTTAATCGGCCAGTTTTAGTTTCTGAGTTGTTGATCTGACTTCAGGAGCGTTGACGTCAATTTTCCCAGACTGAAACTGTATTTTCCTGTTATTCCTACCACACATGAACGCACCATAGCTGAGGTTGATAATGTGTTTCTGCACTGACTGAAGGTTTTGTTCTTCCTTCTTTCACTGCAGTCACTTCAAGGCCACACAGAACCGGCTTTAAACCAGCTGTAACGTTGAAACTTCAGTTTCTCTTCAAATTAAAACACTGAGGTTGTCAAAGTAAAAGCTGAGGGTGGATTTAGGATTAAGTGACATGTAGTGGACCAGTGGGTCTTGAACCTGCCTCGTCCTGAGCCTTGTGTAAGAGTTCGTGTGCATGTGTGTGATTTCCAGTCTGCCTGTGTCACTGAGTGGGTTTCTGTCTGTCAGGAGCTTTTCTATCTCAGATGACACCTGCCACCTCCAGCTGAGACTGAAGGCCTCTCCACGCCACCGACCGGACCGATTTAGCCGGCGTGTAGCATCGTGCTGCAAACACAGCCATCAAACACACGACCGGACCGGCTTCTGCTTCCACTGGGTCCAAAGACGACGTGTGACGGGAGCAAAATGACCCAAAAATGACCCAAAGTGTCGGTTTATGTTGCTACTTTGGGAGTGAACCGTCCACAAACACTGCAAAGAAGCAAAGAATCTTTTTGATGATTTTATTTTTTTTTAACAAAATCAACTTCCCAGCAAAAAAAGACAAACAACAATCAAGGCACACAAAGTTTCAAGTACAAGACCACCGTCATAAATATACACAGCGTGTGCCAGAGCGTCGCCTCGATGCTTCCACATGACAGGAAACGATCCCAGAGTTCAACACCAGAAGAGTTCTGTGTTCTGTGGATTTCACTCTGATGATGTTTACAGTCAATAAATTAACACAATATCATCATAAATATGAAGAACAGTCACTAACGATGAGCTTTCTCTGCCTTAACTTCACCATATTTAACTAAATGATTTTTCTGGCTAACAATAACCGATTATGGAAGTTTCAAATAAATGGATTTAATCACTTTAACCAGCTATATTCAACACTAACCGAGCTCATCAACATTGCACTGCAAAATAAAACGTTACATTCATTTCCCCACACAGAAGAACAGGCATCATCGTCTGAAGGTTTCATATAAAAATACAACTTTGGTGCCTTCATTTTATCACAAATTTAGAAAAAAACAGAATCAAAAACCGCCACAAAATACGACAGGAATAACTTAAATAAGTAGTCTGTTATCTAAATTACAACAGGATCCCACAATCTCTTTGGTTCAGTAAGGCAACACGAGGTGACGCTGAAACAGCAACTTCCACTGAGCGGAGGAGGCGTAGTGGTCTCAGAGCGAACGGTCCAACAACATCTGGAGCGTTTTTCTGTTTAAGGTTATTTTCTAACATTTGAGCAACTTAATATTAGCTGTGAGACACGGAAATGCATCACGTACCAGCTGACAGTGTGAACACAGGAAGCTACGAGGGTTCCTGTAAGATTAAACGGTCAGTTCACATAAATATATTTCCTTCTTAGTGGTTATTTTTCCATCTTGTACACGCGGACGGTTTTGGTCGTGTTTGTCCAGGCGGAGTTTTCTGCTTTTCACCACAATTCAACAGACAGTAATTTTTGGAGGAATTAAAATATTTACAAAATGTCATAAAAAGACGTCACACAGAAACAAACTGTTCCTTAACACGGAAAAACTGCAAGTACTGTGCTTAAGTACGCTTTTGAGGAACTTGTCTTCTGCCATTTTCTACTTCCTCTCAATACACTTTTTATTTGTATATGAGATTATTAGTGCTGTGGGCGGCAGGACGCTTCATCAGAGCTGAAGTAGCACATTTTAAAAACGGGTTTGTTTTATCAGTAATCAGACAGAAAAATCACCGATAATTGGAAATATGCTGAATATCGGCCCTGGTAACTGGTCCAGCTCTAACATTCTAAATCTGAACGTTAGAGATCCATGAAGGCAGTTTCAACTGGAACGTCCACTGAAGTTCAGTTTCCAACACAGGAAGTCGGACGCGCCTCATCAACCACGACCTCCAAAGTGTCCATGAATTTGTGGTGCTTCCTTTTGGTCCGTGGCCCAGAATTAACTTTCAGTTTTGGCCCTCCAGGTGACTTTGTGAGTTTGTGCACCTTTGATAAAAAAAAACTAACAGGAACAGTGTTCCTGGACAGATGTTGTGTCAGCAGCACAAACTACATTCACTCCAGTGTTCTCAGGTGTGGAGGCAAAACCAAAATGATCTGATGCGTCAGACTCGACGAGAGGAGAGAGACGTTTCCATCATTTCAGTGGAATGACCCTTTAAAGGCTCCCTGTGGAGTTTCTTGTAAATAAACAACAGTTTTATTTATCAGAACACTTTGTGTCCTCGAGGTCGAACAAAAGTGTTGATTTCCTTCCTCATAAAGTATTTATAGAAATAGTTTATGTTCATGTTTACGAGCTCGCTGTCGTCTTCTTCTCTGTTTGTGCTGCTGAGACTCCACAGGGAACTTTTAAAGGCCATCCCAAGCTCGACGTGTGAAAGAGACGATTCATTTTTAAACTTTGTAGACTGTGATGGGTGAAGGTGAACATTATTCTGACACAGGATGTTAGAACGTGTCCACAGGGATTCAACAGCTCGTGGTATAAAGAGAGGTAAAGTCTGCATCAGGAGGTCAGGACGGGTTAAACAAGCACCGCTCTTCATGTCCAGTGGGAAAGTTACTTTAATTTACTAATGTAGAGAAAGTTACGTTGCGTACATTTGTAGCTGACGTATTTCAACCCAAACCACAAACGTAACTGCGAGCGCACGCCGATGTTGTTTTTGTTTTTGGTCACTGGGAACTGATTCATATGTGTCTGAACGTCGTTTCACTGCAGTGCGCCCTGAAGTTGATGCGTCTACACGGAGGAGTTCGCTTTTATGATAACAATCGAAGAAATATATGAATTTAGTCGTCGCGATTTGAATCCACTTCTGAAAACCACATTATTAATATAAATTCCTTCTGGATGTCAGAGAGCACACGTCTATTAATGGAAACATTATCAAAGTGCAAAATCTAAATCACAAGAGGCTGCGATTTTCTGAGTTCAGTCCACCATGGTCCCACAGGAAGGATGAGTTTAGGTATAAATTTAAAAAATTGGTCCCTCGGGTGTAATTTTAGATACAAACTCGACTGTATGAGTCAGAGATGTTCTGGTTAGGTCGATGAGAAGAAGAGGAGGAGTCTGGAAGTTGCTGTTTCAAAGATTTCTATCCACAATAAATAACCACCACTAGTCGAAGTAAAGTCCTTATATACACGTCAGAGAAGGCGAGTGTTGATGATCCTTAGAGGAGACGGAGCAGGTCTACGTGGACCAGGACGCTGATCAGAGAGATGAATCCACAGTCTTGTTTACAGTGAACCACTGTAGCTACACTACACACAGCAGAGTGTGTGTTCACGTGTGTGTTTAAGGAAAGTCCAGTTATCACACGAGTTCAGGTCAGTTCAGACTGAAGTGGTTTGATGCCCTCGGCGCTCCTGTGTGATCAAAGTGCTCAGTGCTCCTTCAGCCTGTGAGGAGACAAACATTAACACCACGCTGATAAGTTGGTGTCATCAAGTTTTACAATCAACAGTGAAAGATGTTGGAGTATTTAAGTTTGTACGCTGACTGAATGAATGTTATATTGTCGATATTTACACCGACATGGACTGTGAACGCTACACACAAAATCTTCCAGTTTATTGACGTTCAATCACATGCAAAGCTTCACCTCCACATGCACATTTCAAACGGAGCTGGTTGACCTGTAGCCCACATCAGTGATACAACTTTATCATAAAGTTTCTTGCAGGCGTCATTTGGCAGCAGAAAAGAGCGATAAGCTGAATTTCATCCAAACATCTGGTTCACGCTGTGAGCTAAAAAAAGACTTTAAATTGTAGGTCAGTAACTCTGAGCCGATGCCAGAAGTTCATACTCATTAACCTGAAGCTGTTTCATTTAGTTCATACTGTCCTGGTACATTTTACTGTTTAATGTTTATGATCTGTGGTTTGATATTCCGGATACTAGACTGTGACTGAACAAATCATTTACTTGGACAGAGTTCAGCCTGAAGACGGAGCTCGTTCACTGTTTAAATGAAAGAGAAACGGGTCATAGAAGAGGCAGAATGGACTCACTCGACAGCCGAGATGGGACGGGATTTATTCGAGGTCAGCTCCTTCGTCACGAGTCGTAGCAGAAGCTGCACACACAAACACACGTCACATGTAAATTCACTTTATTCTAATTCAGCTTTTAGTTTAAACAACTGGTGGTTGTGTGAAAACACAACATCTAAAATATTATAAGATTATTAAACTGTTAATTCAGAGTCAGTTTTGACTCTTTCAGCTCAGTTTTAGTCTCCACAAACTCACTCTTTAGCTGCTAAATGCTTCAATCAATCGAATAAACGTGCTCACCAGCAGAGCCAAGAAGTCAGCCGTCATCAGCATGTAGAAGACCTGATCCCAGCCGCCTGCAGACAACAGACCGGCCAGCAGGGGGCCCAGTGCTGCACCTGATCACACAAACACAACCAGGATTAATCACCAACCTGTCAGGAGCTCAGGTCGGCTGAGAGCTTTTTCTAACTGGTTTGAATCATTTTGCTGTTTATGGTTTTAATGTTTTAGATTCTGGAACATTTCTGCTTTTTAAAGCACTTTGTTCTTCTGTTTGATAAGCGCTCTATAAATAAAGTTTGCTGAACTTGTTGAAAGTTAGGATAATAAAAGTGCAGCTACAGCTCTTATTCTATTCTTATCTGTTGGTTGTTTTACATGACTGAAGGTCTAATGATGTTAAAATAATGATAATAATAATTTTGTTTTGCATCAACAACCCTGATTTAAAAAAAGATGGACGCTGTGGTTCTTCACGCTTTGTTCTAAATGTATATTTAGAGAAAAACAATAATGTTTATTAGTTTGAACGTTACATATCTTGTCTTTGAACATTTTAAAATCTAACATAGCTTGATTAAAGGTTTGCAAATGATTGCATTCTGATTCAATGTGTGATTAAACACCTGTGACCTGTGATACTGACCTACAGATCCTGTCCCGTCGATGATGGCGGTGACCGTGGACAACGCTCTGGCGTTTCCTTTCAGGCTCTTGTGGGTCCCCTGAGGTCAGAAGGTCAGAAGAGACAGGAATGTTTAGACTGAGTCAGTAATCCTGGATGAATTCAGGGGCTAGAATCAGAGGTAAACCAGCTCACCAGATCAGCAGAGACCGCGGTGGTGATGAGGGAGTACGGCCCGTTGACGAGCCCTCCACACACCAGCAGCATACCTGAGAACAGACAGGTGAGTCACTCCTGACGTTTCTTTGATAACGTTTGTAGGACTTCAGTGTGGATTAAACTCTGTGGGCAGCGCAGCGTCTCAGACACACTCCCCCGATGACAGTGTGTGTGATGGTAATGAAAGGACATCGTTGCTCAGCAGCTGCAGCTCATCTTCACACTGTGTCACATAATGACATGAACAGAGTCCCTCGAGCGTACAGGGAGGATAATGAGCTGCAGCTGTGACCATCACAAGCTCAGTGTGAATGAATCAGTCGAGCCACGGAGTCGGCACAGAACATGGAAAAAGTCTTTAATACCCTTCAGAGCAGACGCCTACATTTGAGAAACGTTTGTGTTGTTATCATTCTGATATCTCGATCTCGACGTTGTTCCGGGAACATCACTGCAACTGAGCAGCAAGTGGCAGAAGTCCACTCTGAGCGAGCTGCTGTGGCTGAACAGGTGAAGTTCAGGACTCTCACCGATGACACTGTGGTTCCTTTTCTGCTTTACATGATGTTATACTGTTGACTCATTTTTACACTAAGTTCACTTATTATTTTCTGTTTCTTTTCAGTTTTCTGTCACACTTTGGTTCGGTTTAGGAACAAATATACTCGGTAGGTCCAAGAAAATATAGTTTGGGTTAAATTAGACCTTTTGTTAATGTGTTTGAAGGGATAAATTCTCTGTTGTGTGTATTTTTACCTTCTATTTCAACAGATATGAAAATACAAAAACATATCAGTTAGTTGCAGTGATGGTCCTGGAGCAAAACAACGATATCCGATCATGCCGAGTAGAAAACATCTTAGAAATGTCTCAAGAATAAAACATACGCTCCAACGTCTTTAAATAGTCAAATTTGAGAACTTTAAGCATTTTCAAGTGGCATTTAAAATGTTCCAGCACCTTGCAGCGAGGTAAACTACATATCTATACACTGAGCTTTCTGCAGAGGGATGACAAATTAGCTGAGTTCATGTAAAGCTATTTATTTTTGCTGTTACAATTTCAAGCATTTTTAAACCCTCAATTCCTTAAAAATCTGTTGAAAGATAAAAGTTGGACCAAATTCTTGTGTTTCACAGCTTGTGAATAAGTGCAATGATATGATGATATATTGTGTATAGATGCGGTAAATATCACGAGCTGATGGTTTCATCTTTTTCGTGTCGTGTGGACAGAAGGAGAAACTTGAATCTGTGTACTTGTGCTGCAAAGACATCTGCTGGTTGGACCTCAAACACTGGAGATATCAGTTTTCATGAATAATAAAATACCTTTTACAGCAACATTTAAATTAATCCTGGCTATCTGTAGATTTAAACAAACCAGCTCTGAGAAATGTGTCCTTCAGTTTTACATTCTGAAAAAATATGTTTGTTAAGTACCTTATTATTTATTACTTTATTGAGCAGCTTCTGAGAAATTGCTTTCTCAACATGAATCATAACGCCTCCAGCCACAGCTATCGCTGTCATGAAAGGCATTAAAAGTTAGAATGATGTAATGGTGATATAATTATGAGGAAGTGTGAGGATGTAAAAAAAGATAATAAAGAAGTCATGGGATCACGACACAGCAGCTCTGAGTGGCAGACTCACCGATGGTCGGCCCCAAACCGAACTCACTGATCATGGAGAAGCCGTACAGCTGCAGGACGAAGACAAAACGGAAAGTTTTCAGTCAACATTCACTCAGTAAACAAACGTCTAAAGAAGTGAGCAGCAGCCTGATTTACAAGCAGACATACGAGCAAATGACAGGAGGATATCTGGGTTTAAAGTCTCACACTGGGCAGGATCATAAACAAAAGACGCAGTGATCTGTTTGTTCAGCAGGGGGCGCTGGATGCACACAGAGGCCTGCTGTCAGCGCTTTGGGCTCAAAGTTGATCTTTTTATCAGTCACAGTATGTTTGGTTGACAGGACAGACCTCCTCCCAACAGTCAGGTGTTGTTCTGAACATCCTGATCTAAAACATGTACCGACTTCAGGCTCCTCCAGAACAAAGTGTCAGATATGAAACTCACTGTGGGAGCAGCCAGCAGCAACATGATCGCACAGGTGGTGGCTCTCTTCCCCAGTTTATCAGAGATCACACCTGCCAAGATTCCGCCTGTACAACACACACACACAAACAGAATGCACAGAAGTAAGTAAATAAAGACAGCCAAGAATGTGTGAAGAAAAGTGACACACAAACACACAAACACACTCACAGAATAAGAGATAAGAGCGAGATAAAACTGTGAACAAAAGCACCTACCCACGATTCCTCCCACATCAAACAGGGTGGAGAGATCTCCAGCTTTCTTGGCATCGAGGTTAGCTGAGAGACACACACACAAATACAAACACACACCTGTTATTCTTCTCAGCACCTGACTGTTGGTAATAAAACTGCTCTTTACTGAGACAAACAGACAACGAGCTCTGTATCAGCTCACGGATCAGTCACGTCGCAGATAATGTCGCAGATAATGTGTGAAAAAAATACCCAGAGTTTTAAAATAAAAGGATGATAATGAGGGCGATGGCTGAAGTTGTGTTCTCACCTGCTTTGGTGATGTAGAGCGGCAGCCAGAAGAGGAAGGTGTAGCTGACCAGTTTGGCGAACAGGAGACACAGAGAGAACTCGATCACTCCCTGCAGATACAAACAGCACAGGAGGTGATTAGTTATTGTTATGGAAGATTTTCTGTGATTGAATGATACCCGTCTGGTTTTACTGCCTAAGAACTGATAACTACTTGAACTAATGGACCCAGTCTGATACACAGACACATGCACCCACACTGGGTCCTCTGTGACGGAGCCGCTGCTGATATTTTTGTGCAGTTATTCTGTTGAAGGTTGAAAAAAGTTTAGAAGTTGTGAACTGAAAGTCAGACTAATAAAATGATTTAGTCTGAGTCTCTGGAGGCAGAAAGAGATTATGTTCTTATTCTAACTTCAACCAATTGTTGCTAACAATCCCTCATTAGACAACTGTGTGCACACAACTATCTTATCTTATCTTTCAAACAAATAGAAGCGTGGAGATTTGTCTCTTAGCCATGCTGCAAGATCTTCTTGGTTGGTAATATATTCTCATATCTGATCGAACCAAAGCCCAAAACTATGAGTATAAGATCTAAGTTGTTAAATACTAAAACATATCAGTTGCAGTATGAATAATGTAACAGTGTGTCTGTGGTCAGGGCTCAACAATGAGGACTGTCTGCTTGCTCAGGGCCAAGTGGTAAAAAAAATAATTAAACATCTTTCTGGAGTTGATGATGGACCATCATGCCTCCTTCTCCTGCAGGCATTCAGCAGGAAATGGCAGCAGTTAAAGACAGTTTTATTATGAGCTGAAGTGCAGGCGAACATTTGTATTATCCCTGAAACAGGAGCCAACATTTTGATATGCAAGAATGTTTGTTGTTTCACTTCTTTGACATCCTGTGCTCTTGTTGTCATTCTCAAGGATGGCTTGTTTTTTATGGAAATATATCAAATAACTAAGTTTGGATTATTGCAAATATTTACTTTCTGAGTTTGTTTGTTTTTCTGGAAACTACAAAGTGCACCTTTAAGTCAGCCAGCAGATTCATGTTGAAACATTAACGTTGAATGCTGCTGCGATGAGCACAGATTAGATCTCATTTAGCGACTCTCAGCAGGGGAAACAAAGGCTTTGATAACGTGTGTGTGTGTGTGTGTGTGTGTGTGTGTGTGTGTGTGTGTGTGTGTGTGTGTGTGTGTGTGTGTGTGAGACTGACTGGTATACGCAGGGCTCCCATGAAGCTGATGGGCGACGGCTCTGACTCCCTCTTCACCACCACGACGGGCTGCACGGGGACACACACACTGTCTCTGGGCAACAACAGCTCTGTGTCGTAACTCTGCAGGAGACGAGGAGACGAGATGAGACGCTGCAGGTGTTTCTGTCAACCGGC
>CAEMYA010000427.1:207452-217970 GCA_903131615.1 Diplodus sargus | reverse complement strand
CTGATGGGCGACGGCTCTGACTCCCTCTTCACCACCACGACGGGCTGCACGGGGACACACACACTGTCTCTGGGCAACAACAGCTCTGTGTCGTAACTCTGCAGGAGAGGAGGAGACGAGATGAGACGCTGCAGGTGTTTCTGTCAACCGGCTACAGGAACAATTACTGGAAGTCTGCAGGCGACCATTCACAGTATGTTTCTTTATATTTCAGTCTTTTTCATCAGTTGAGCTCATGCAGGAACTTCACGATCATTTGATAATTTGAATGATGACTTATTTCTAATTTTGTGACAATCAAGGAAAGATCGGAGCAGAATTATCCAGACTGTGAAGAGGAATTAAGAACCAGATACAAGTGCAACATCACCCTTTTATTCTGGAAGGGAAGGCTGTTAAACACCAACACAATTGACTCAAAACAAAAGCACTAATTTTGGATTTTTTAAAAACCAATTTGATGTAACAGTCAGGCAGAGTTCACTATGAAAATTGAAGCATTAAATGAAGGAACCAATTGCATGAGGAGAACCCGACCCAGCCATTATTTCAAAAAGGTTTAAGAACCCTGAGGCTGAATCCAAACGTCCAGACGTGTGTGAGGGCACATACAGAGTCTCTGGTATGTTTTGGTGTTGTGCCCCAGAGGAAGATATTTGGATTCAGCCTGAGAAGGATTTTTCATCAAGTATCCCACAACATCTGACCACTGCTGAAGCAGCCGAGAACCACTGAAAGTACTGAAGCTACTGACCTTCCTGTTCTGAATACTACCATTGTAATTGTAGCACTCCTGAATGGATTACAATAACAAGTTAAAATCAAATCAAATATATATACTATTATTACCTTTAGTGCTATTTATCAATGTATATTGTTTCATTGTAAGTTGCAGAATTTGAGCTATCTGCTGTCGAGTCGTTGGCTGACCTGAATATATTTAACAAACTCAACAGCGTCTCTTTCCAGAATGTAGGAGCTATTTTATTTCCACAGTATAACTACATAGAAGAATCTACTCATGGATGAGAGGCTCAAGCATTTGACACTGTGGGATGTAAAAATTCATGACGTCCTGCTCAGCTAAGATGTAACGTTAGCTAGCTTAGTTAGCTTGCTTCTCGTCCATGAGTAGACACTCGCTTCCTGTTCCTACATGAAACTGTTCATGACAAGGTCTGTGGATTATCTTGAGTCATTGTGTCATGATTTCTGAAAAGAGACTCTAACTCACACCAAAACTGACATGATGCCACAGATGGTTAGTTACACAGAAAGGCAAAGCTACAACCTTTTTGGAAACGGGCTGGCACTTGGCAATACTTGCCGGTGACTGTATGAAACATTTGTCTATCAACATCTATGACTGGCTTATGTCAACCAATCAGATCGACAGTTGGGGAGGCAGACTCAGGGTCCAGATAAAAAGGACAAAAAACTCAAACCAAGCTCTGACTGAAGTCAGTCGAGAAAAGAGTGAAAACACCTTTTCCATCGAAAAAAATAGTTCAGATTGAACTGATAGCAGCTGCGCTAACCTCTGGAGCAGCTTCTCACACTCACATCTAAACCACACGTGTAGCTGCCGGTAGTTCTTCAGAGGAAGCCGACTGGCTTACCTGTGTGTTCAGCCACAGGTGCACAACTTGAAGCCTGGCAGCACAGATCCACAAGAACATGTGATCTTGTGGATCTGTCTTCCTCACAAGGTAACAACAAAACAAGATGATCAATAAGCTACCGGTGATCTCTGTGTTTCTGAGTTTGTGGTGAACTCACTGAAGTGTTGGACATCTGCAGGTGATCGTTGATCATCAGTGCAGTTAGATCTTTGTTTTACTGACATCAAAACTTCTTTATGTTTTTCCTTTGAAGCCCATGGAAACACATCAAATCCCAGTCTTCAGGGGTTTTAAAGTCCTGTGTTTTCTAAAAAACGTAAGTAATATAAGCAGACAGGAACACACACCTGGGCTTTGCCTTCCTTGTACTGCAGATACATCTCAGTGTGTCCATTCACACCATTCCAACTCTTGTCTTGAACCTGCTTAAAGAAACAAAACATCACAACACATCATTATTCACACCTGGTTTAGTTCATCAATACTCAATACTTTGACTTCACTAATCTGTCTGTGGCTTAAAGTGTTCAATACTGAAGATGGAAACCTTTAAAAACAGCTTACAGCGATTTGTGTCATCAGTGTGAAGGTTCATATTTTGCACACACAAAAATGTATTATTTATTATTAGGAAAAAAATCAAACAGCGTTTTAATTCACCATTAAAAAAAAAAGATAAAGAAAAACTCACACTTTTGCCTGGAGAAGAATTTTGAGCGTGAATGGATTTCAGGTCATTTGGATCTGGAGAGAAAACAAGATTCAATAAGATTAATATAAAACTTCTACAGAAAGCAGCTAATTACTCTTCTTTCTTCATGTAATTAAAACATGTGGGATTTAGCACTTCAGTGAGAAGAAAACAATTAAGCACATTTATATTCACACTCATATTGTAGTTTATAGAAGGCTGCACTCACGCTCAATGAGGAAGAGGAAGCAGACGATGCCCATGGCTGCGATGATGAGCCCCGGCACGATGAAGGACAAACCCCAGTTGGAGGAAACCCAGTAACCGGCGATCAGAGAGCCCAGGATGTTTCCCACTGAGGTGTGGGAGTTCCACAGCCCCATGATGAGCCCACGTCTGACGGGAAACACACGTCATGTCGTCAAACTTAAACATTCACAATAGTTTTCCCTGTTTTTATTCACGCATTTTACAATTTGACCTGATTCATTCATCACAAATACACTCGCTCAACCGTTACGTGATTTACAAATCAGATCTGTGAGCTGCAGCAGAAATTACACATGAAACTTTCCAACTTCTTACTGAATGATAACTTTCTGTCTTGTTGAGTTACAATAATCAAACATTAATAAGGAAACCTTTTCCCCAAATCATCCAAAACCACAAACTGTTCCTGAAGCGTTCCCATCATACAGAAGCCAGTAATCAGAGCTCACCTTCCTTTTCCAAACCAGTTGCTGATGCAGGTCACTACACTGGGCCAGCCAGTGGTCTGGACCAAACCATTAGCCACCTGAAACCACAAAGAAGAAGAATGAGGACAGATTAAATGATATTACTAACTAACAATGTGCAAAATGAATACTATTTACATACGACCATTTACTACAAAGCTAATAAGTTAGCTCTCCGATTAGCTAGAACATTGTTAATAGCAACAGAGTTTACTGAAGACTTCTTTTGCTTTGGTCCACATAATTCATCATTAAAATCAAGAGGAGCGTTGAAGTTTTTTAATATATGCATATATATGATGACTGCAGTGTGACTGTTCCCATATTGATCCTGGATGATGAGGTGCCGTCTGTGTTAAGTGGTGAAAGGGCTTACTTACTTTCCACCGCTGCTATATTGTGTACACTTGCACCGTCTATTTTCAGTTTCATCATGAGTTGATGCCTTAATCCTCATCATATAATAATATATAATGTTGAGTCTCACCTGGACAAATACATAGAAGCCCAGGCTGTGGATGTTGTAGACGTAGCCCAGTCCGAACAGGCAGGTGAACAGGCCGCTGGTCAGCATGCCCACTGTCAGGTACAGTCGGATGGGAAGGCGCTCCCCGATGATGCCGCTGCGTGGGAGCACAATGACCACGAAGACTCATCAATAAGGTAATAAAATGTAAATACTGATAAAAGGGGTTCAAATGTCAGTCCCTCAAAATGAGTGACTCATTGACAGATTTCACTGATTTTGTCATAAAGAAACCTCTTTCTAAATAGTTCTTTAATAGTTTATTACATTCATGTGCCTTTTTTCCATTCATAACTAAATGTACTCTTCACCTCCACTCTGGATAAATCCACCCTCCTCTTCTTTGTCGTCTTACCTGAGATACATTCCCACTGCATAGGCACAGAGGAAGGAGTAGTCCATGGCTCCCAGCAGCTGTTTGTAGTTCCTTTTATCTGAGAAGAAGAAGAAGAGACGTTCGGTTTAGGAAAGGAAATGTGTTTTTTGCTATTATCAGGTTTTCCCCAAGTCTACCAAAGACAAAACAACCGCAGGCTTTTACAATAATTATGCTGTCCTACAGATCAATTTCTTGTTCAAGCCTGAAGATCCAGTTTCCTTATTGATTTGGTTATGTTGTTTTATTTATTTATTTAGGATATTTAAATATTTGTTTTATATTCCGATTTCAACGTCTGATTATTCTTAAGAATTAAAAGTTAACTGCTCTTTGAATAGGGTTACAAGCATCACTACGCTATTTATATGATGATTATATCAGCTGTTTAAAATGTTCTTAAAATGATATTATCATTTGTCATAATTATTTCTAGGACAAAATATCATCCGAGAACAGCAGATATCCTGATAGCTGGAAACAACACCTTAATTTTGACTCAATGATCTGATAACAATCTTTGAAATTTCCCCCAAAAAGACTGAAATATAAAGAATGAAGTGGAAACAAACCAAAAGGCTTCCAGCTACAGTCCATGTCTGTGAGATGGGCCGTCAGCAGTGAGGGCTGCTGGCCGCTGCCGGCGCCGCTGCTGGCGCCGATGGTGGCGAGCTCACTGACAGATGAGCAGTTCTTGTGGAGCTCGCTCTGAAACAAAAAACAAAACAGGTGCACCGTTCAGATGTAACAGGAACACAGTGTGAGGTGGAAAACATTTAGCAAAGATGTAAATTGCTGATCGACTGATGTGTTTCTTCAGCTTCCTGATTTCTGCTTAAAACTGTTTTAAGTTTTCACATAATTAGATTAATAACCTTCTACATTTTGGTTTTCTTGTCTTTGAAATGCATTTTTAAGTTTAGAGTAAACTACAACAATGAGCGTGTGTTACCTTGACGATGCTGATTGGTTTCCTGGACAGGTGGAAGCTGGTGTAGAGCAGGAAGGTGAGGATGAAGGTGAGCGCTCTGTACCTGCAGAGAGGAAGCACAAGAGGGCAGCGGTGAGAACTGAGAGACGACAGGACGAAACTCTGAACCTCTGAAAACCAGCATGTCAGCTCAAAACCAGATTTAAACCACAGCTCACATACTTCACAAACATCACACCACGCCTAAAATACAACAATTAATGCAATCCAGAGAGCAGATGTATTCAGACATATCTGTGTTAGACTCAGTGACTGTGGCTGACATTATGTCTCCACCGGTCATGTTACATAACAGGCAAATAGATCAAACCTATGTAATGACGTGTCAGAACCAGTCTGACGCACTCTACAACATCTGGCTGCCTGCAATTACAACAAGTCAGACGACTTGTGAAATATTTAAGCACACAAAGAGTAAAATATTTAAGCACACAAAGAGTAAAATATTTAAGCACACAAAGAGTAAACTATTTCAGGTGTGGCGGAGGTCTGACAGACAGCTGACGTGAGATGAGACGATAATCCTGCAGACACTCCTCTGAACAAATATCTGCACATTAAGAAGTAAAGACAGTGAATCAATGAAGGTAAGAAGGTCTGCAGCAACGCAATGATACAGTAAAAACAAACAGGACTGCAACTTATGATTCCTTTCATTATCCATTAATCTGTGGATTATTTTCTTGATTAATCAATTTGTTAGTCAAGTCGATAACAAGGAGTTTACTGTCATAGTCGTTGTCCTGACAACAGCATTTATCAGTGTTGCACCCGTCTATTGTTTGATCCGTCCAGGACATCCTGTAACTTGATGTGTACTTTAAGTTGTATTTCGTTCTGTTTACTTTTTCTTCTTAGTCATGTTTGCTCACATCTTTGTGTCATGTTTATTTCACCAAGTCAGATTTGCTGAAACAAGGATCAGGCTGTGAAATTAACTTGGGGTGACCATCAATAAACTAGATCTTTTATTTTGTATCCTGCTTCACTGTTTCCTTGTTTCGTACAATGATAATAAAGATTTGACCCCTGAATTCTGTGTGTGTTTGTGTGTGTTCAGTGGTAATGAGGAGCTGGATGGTAATCATCAGCTGGCTGGGGAGTGAACAGAAACCAGCCTCTCGTCTGTCCTGCACCACAGACCACATTTTCGAACCAAAGGGCAGTTTGATAAGTGGACACATTCTCATGCAACAGCTGGACGGACGGCACGCTGTGAGTGTGTTGAGTGTGTGTCAGATGTTGTCCCCTCTGGGTGTCAGGCTTTATAGTGCTCTGTCTCAACAGACAGACAATCTCACTGTTCACATCCCCATCAGGTATTTCAGGTTAGCAGCTGTAGCTGTCAGGTGAATAGTTGACATCTGAGTCAGATCAAATTATGAAGCTACACATGCAGGACGGCTTCAGGTGGAAATAGGAGACCTTCTTAAAAAGATCCAGCTGACAGTGGAAGAAGCTTTGAAAGCACTAATGACAAGTGAACATCTGAGACAGAAAAGCCTGAGCAGAACTGGTATCTGTGCACTCATGGTACACGGATGGTTTCCCAAGTGAGGAGACTAATCCAGAGAAACATCCGACACATAAAGCCACCATTCAATATCGTGCTCTTTGAGAGCAGCTCTCATTTCTTTAATGGATACTGTATATGTCCCCGGGCCTCACATATAGAGCTGCTTTGTCATGCACGGGGCACGAGAGGCACGCGTCTGACTGAGGGGGGATTTCCTGGCTACAGGAATTACTGGACGGGCTTCTGAAATATAACGTGAAGCGCACTGCGGCTGCATTCATGTGAAAAAGGAAATACTGCATAACAAACAACACAAGTTTATCAGAATCAGACTCAGAAATAATTCATTGATCCCTGTGGGGAAAATTGCATCAGTTTAACTGGCTCTAATGGACTGAGGCATGATGTTATGGTTACAGCTAACATATCATGCTCGGGTGGAGACAGAATGGTGGAAACAGAATGGAGGTATCCCTCTCTGCAGTCCTGATGAAGGGTTTGAGCAGCTGTGTGGTTACGAGCTGCAACTACTTCGATCCGACCGATTAATCCATGTGAGTCGTGTCTGTGAAAACTCTCAGTTTGTTAAAAGTGAATATATTCTGGTCTCTTTCCTCCTCTGTGACAGCAAACTGAATATCTTTGGGTTGTGGACAAACCAAGACATCTGAGGACGAAACACTGATCAACATTTCAGATAGTCGTGGGTGAGATTTTTAGCTGCAGCCTCATTCCAGGTGAAATCCACACGTTAACTTTATTTAGCATTGACTTCACTGCCACACACCAATAAACTTTGAGCAAACAGACAGATTTCTAGACTTGATTGTGTTAATTATGTCTATAAATAGGACTGCAATTGTTTTCATACAATTTCCTAATGTGACAGGGCGTGTTAGGCATCAAACAGCCCAAATAACAAATATAATGTCATGTGAAAGTGCTGATAGTTACACTGTAATGTCCAAATAATAAAATCATTCACACCTTGATGGCAAATTATCAGTCAGAAATCATCATGAAGAGACAACACACACTCTGCCATCAGATTTAGACTCACCACTGGTCTCTGTCGAAGGACACCAGCAGGCGGATCCCAGGAGGAACAGCGGCCATGTTTGGATGTAAATATCGACAATCGCAGTGACGGGTATCTGATGTTAGCTCACGCCGGGGAGGCTTATGTACATGCAGACGTGGTGTCACCGCCTCGGCTCATCTCCATCTCAGAGGAAGCTGCTGGGAGACGAGCAGCGAGAGGACACATGTCTGACAAGCCGGAGCTGCAGGGAATAATCCGGATAACAGAGGGAGAGTGAGGGAAGAAGATAAGAGAGGAGAAAGGGAAATGGTTAGAGAATGAAAAGGTCAAAATCACCATTAAGCTGCTGTAATCTGCTCATTTGACATTCTTCCTGTGCAGCGGCATCCACTAGAGGCTGTGTGTGAATGACCATCAGAGCGTGACAGGAAGTCTGACACAAGATTTGTTGCTCATCAGTCAAATTTCTGACCTTTCGTATTTTAAAACCTAATTTGTGACAGAGCCGAAAGACAAATGACTTGTGCATTCGCAGGGAAGAAGATTAAATCTGTATTTTACTTATGTTATAACATTTAAAACATCCTTTGGTTGCTTCTAACCTGCTCTGTCATCGTTTAAATGTTTAATAATAATTCTTCAGTTGCCTGACGTTTAAAAAGAAAAACAACCCCAAATCACTTACATGTCGATACACACAGGACGTCTGTGATTGGGACCAATTTACCGCCACGGTAGACACAAGATTAAGATCACAGACGGCCATCACAAATTACGACAAATTACCAGAGGTCCACAGATGAGCCACGTTCAAATTGGGCTTATGATGCAAATCCAGCGCTAATAACCGAGGAAATGTGTTGTCAAACGGATGCTGGTGAAACCACAGCTCTGAATCTGTTAGCTGATTAATCAGACAGTCAGTCCGTCAATCAGCAGATTAAACCATCATTTTGATAACAGATTAAAACTGTAAAAAGTTTCTCTGGTTTCAGCCTCTCAAGTACTTTACATAAATGACTCTGACGTGTGTACAGGTGTCCTGGTTATTATCAGGCTGCAGATGCATCCTGGTTTTCTGTTTGCATACGTCAACAAGCTGGTGTCACTAACATGGACTGAGCCTGTTTCATTTCCTATAATCTTGAACATGCTTACTTAAGTAAGCCGACTGAAACCAGGATACTGATGTGTGTAAAGTGATTTTGGTGAAGCTCCATTTGCTTTTCTCTAAACCTCCATGCTGCCATGTTTTCCCCTGACCTGAACCCTGTGAAACACACCTGGCTTCAGGTTTCAAGGCGAACCAGCTGAGCATCCATTTACCCTGGAGGACATTACAACACGATGGTCCTGGAGCTGCTTCAGCTGTCTGAATGCTCTAGAAACCAGGTAGCGTGGCCACGTTACAGCCTGGAAATCCAGGCATTTAACTGTTATCAGTACAATCACTGCTGCCATGTACAGGCTTTACATCTCATGGGACAGAAATAGCTTCCTGGTTTCATCTTATAGCCGGTAACTTTAAACCAGCGCTCAAGGCTAATGGCTGTGTGAAGGTGCAGTCTTCTGACTGAAACCAGCTGCTCCTGCTGCACCGGCACAGTTTGTAATACATTTATATAATGTAATCATTGACAAACAAGCAGGAAGAAGCAGGAAAACTCAGGAAGACAATAATACAGAATAAACACATAAACAGTCTAGTCTAAGGTGAGTTTAAACAAGAAGGCAGAACACAAACAGTAAAAATGAAGTAATGGGAATAAATCATGCAAAAAACTAAATAAGTAACAGGATAAAACAATAAAGGAATAAGACTGTGGGCAGTGGAAAGAATACACTACAGTAAATACATAAGCAGTAAAGTACGGTGAGAAAAAGACATTACAAGTGATTAAAAAC
This sequence comes from Diplodus sargus, assembly GCA_903131615.1. Lineage (NCBI taxonomy): Eukaryota > Metazoa > Chordata > Actinopteri > Spariformes > Sparidae > Diplodus > Diplodus sargus. Next base: position 208,564 of record CAEMYA010000427.1, on the reverse strand, counting down.
AGATAAATAGACAAACAGCAGTAACAGGAATTAAAGGTGAAGCATCAGTTTATAAAAGGGTGACTTCACATAAAAACAACTCTACAAAAGCGGGTTTTAACAAGTGAGTTACACGAAGTCACACACTGCCGAACCGAAGCTGGTGCATTTAGAAACAGACCTGATGGAGAGATCTGCCTTTAAACCCGTTTAATTAATCCGACATGACTCCGGAGCATCTGAAAGTTCAGACGTGGACGGTCCTCCGGAGCTCCCGGACGGGCTGCTGTTCGGCCACATTCCCTCTTGTTTTCCCTCGTGAGTATCAAATGTCGAACAGTAGCCATTATGAAAACAGCATCCAGCTATCAATAACACATGAGAGCCACGGATAAAGCCTCAGAACCGGAGGCACCGCGGGGGGACAAAGCGGAGGGAAACTCGCAGGCTAACGTCGAGCTTCGTTGTCATTTTTAACGGCTGCTAGCTAAAAACCACAGCGGCCGCATCACACGTTCGACCGTTGGTGGGTCTCGTGCCCCGACAGCGTTCTAAATCCGACACATTCCCGCCGATCGGCGTCACTTACCTCGTGCGGGAGCAACTGAATCCACGCTTTTTTTTGCGGTTGTTGTCTGCGTTCAGCTGGTCGACATGTCCTCCTCCACTTCCTTATGAGCGAGACTGTCACCATACACACACACACACACACACACACACACACACACACACACACACACACACACACACACACACAGCTGGCGCACGCTCCTCTCCGCGTCTCTGACGTCACCCGAGGCTCCCGCTGCAGTTGTTTGATCTCTGGCGGAGGAAGTAATCTGATCCCCTATCGAAGTAAAAGTACGAGTGAATACCGCCACGTTACTGCGTTACAAGTACAAGTCCTGTATTCAAAATATTACTGAAGTGACGGAATGTAACTGAATACATCAGTTCAATTCAGACGGAAAAACAACAACAACTTTATTTAAACCTGGCGGGCAATTATAGGTAGTTGTAGTTGTACACAGTCATAAAAAGAAGTCAATAAGACCGCATGTTAGTTACATGGACATAAAAACGAGCTAGATTTAATAAAATAGACTAAACAATTAATTTACAGTATCTACATG
>CAEMYA010000427.1:191200-207139 GCA_903131615.1 Diplodus sargus | reverse complement strand
TAACTGAGTACATCAGTTCAATTCAGACGGAAAAACAACAACAACTTTATTTAAACCTGGCGGGCAATTAAAGGTAGTTGTAGTTGTACACAGTCATAAAAAAGAAGTCAATAAGACCGCATGTTAGTTACATGGACATAAAAACGAGTTAGATTTAATAAAATAGACTAAACAATTAATTTACAATATCAACATGAGGTGCACAGTAGCATGGAGGCAGGTTGGGTAAAATAATTTCATACTACAGAGACATATTGCTCATTAAGTACGTTTTTAAAATCCCGTAAAACCACTTTTTTTTTTCAGCCAACTAAACCTAATTAAGTTCTACAGTAGCGGACTTTAAAGATATAATTACAAAAAAAATACTGAGTTGGTCCTAGAACAACTCGGATCATTATCAATTTCTTTAATGCAGCAATATAATAATTTGATGCTAAAACCATCATAAAATCCCATTCAGTTCTGCAGAAGCACATTTTCAAAGTTCCACAAAAAAAAAATTATATATATACAGTATATAACTATCAGCTGCAGAAATGTTGCACACCTGTATGTTACCAGTCAGTGCCCCACATTTTGTGTGTGCACTCTCAGATTCTGTATTTTTTGCTGGCTTTCTAATTACTTTTGACTGTTTTTTTTTCTTGTGTGTGTTAAGCTCTAGTCATTATTGTGTCATTCACCTTTTTGTCGAAAATGTCAAAAAGTCCTGTAGGATTTTCAGAAGTGCTACAGGATTTTTTTCAGAAACATCCTTTCACAGTCCTATAAGAAAAATGTTTGTGTCTTTAAGGATTTCCTCAGTCTTATATTAAATCGGTTTTAATTACATTGGTTCCAATAAATCCTTTAGGGTTCCCATACATGAAAACTCCAATGGGAATTCTTTATGTAGAAGTTCGGGTTCTTTTAGGACTTCCCCAGTCCTGTTGTTATTATGATCATTACTATTGTTGTTGTTATTTTAATAATAATAATAATAATAATAATAATAATAATAATAATAATAATAATGATGATAACGATAAAAAAATAATAAGACTTTTAAAAAAATAAATATGACTCTCTTCTAATTCGTCAGTTTGAGATGTGATTATGTTGTTTGTGTCCCTCACAGTGCAGTAAAGCTGGGAGATGACGCCACTCTGTGGAGCTCTGCAGAACCACAACAAGATGCGCTCTGTTGACGTCATCAGTCCGCGCCTCACGGAGGAAACGTGGGAAGACGGCAGAGTGAAGCAAAGCGGAGGAGGGTGAAGCGTCGCTCCACGTGAATCGGTGTGAACATGGCGTCGATTCAGGAGCCGGAGGTCCAGTTCGCTCAGAGATTAGCCTCCAACGAGAAACCCATCCGGACCAGGGCCATAAAGAAACTGAGGAAGTATATAAATGCCCGGTCACAGAAAGCGGCAGGTAAGCTAGCCCATCCGATTTAGCATGCTAGCTCTGACAGAGCCGGCTAACACAAGCTATAAATGCTTAAAACTAGCATTATTTCTGCTTTAAAGTGAGAACAGTTGTAACAAGACGTAATGGTGATAATCTGTGGGTTAGTTTTCAGACTAAAATATGTCTGTTGTAAAGTGAGCTGACGCACTTTGTGTTCAGTCTGTTGCAGCCTGTTCACACGTGTGGATGCAAGTTAGCTGTGAGGTCAAGAGCTCATCATCGTAGCTAACTGAGCACTCAGTAATGTAGCAATGATAACCGGGACATTAACCTTTGTGCTGACAGTTTAGTGCGTAAACACGCTGTCGGCTATTAAAAAGTGATTAGAGGTCATCGATTAAGTGTCTGATCAATCAAATGTGGTGCAGCTAACTTGTTCTGGCTCCAGGACATGTATCACAGGGATGTGTCCTCTGTACAGGTGGATTCACAGGTGATGAGCTGCTCAAGCTGTGGAAGGGGCTCTTCTACTGTCTGTGGATGCAGGACAAACCACTGCTGCAGGTATGTGTCAAGATTCAACATGACTTTATTTGTCCTGAGTGAAATCTGTCTTGGACATGTGGCCACTTAAAAATACATAAAGTCAATAAAAAGACAGAGTGAACTGCACAGACGTAGGTACGACACATTCAGGTACGTGAAACAACCCTCATATCACGTCGTCCTTGTTTGTAAAGCTTCTGTGTGAGAAGCTGAATATGATTGTTTTCTGCTCAGAGCTCAGTTTCTGTTTCCTTCAATGGTCAATTAGAGCAAATTCTGAGATTATTTGACTGTTGCAGATTGTTTAATTTGATCCATCCACGTCCTCCTCATGTTTACTGGGAGTACATGCAGGATATAAGGAGAGTTAATTGGAAATGTTCAGATCCATGCAGGTGTGTGAATGCAGAACACACTCATTATAAGCAATCTTTGGGCTTTCGCTTACGAATGATTGCACTCGTTTATAAAGTGCAGTCGCTTATTTGTCTCCTGTTTAATAAAATGAAAATGCAATAGTTTCTTTCAGGATTTGTGGAAACCCTCTTTCTGTCCATCCGTCTGTCCCTCACTTCCTCCACACACCAACACAGGCAACCTTTCACAGTAAAATAGCACAATTAGTGGTGTTTTTAGCAACTTCTCAGCCAACAGTACCAGAGACTGTGGGAGAAATATGAGCAAAACAGAGACTGAAGGACTGAATTTTACCTTGTGGGGACATTTTAGTTCGATTTACAAAGATTTGAAATTACAGTGACTAGTAGTTTTGAAGTGGCTTCTTATGAACTGCAAAATAGATCTATGCATATTTTGTACATATAGTATAAACTAATCACATGGACGCTCTTATGTTGGGTAAAATTGCATCTCCACATCTGGCAGCGCTTGTTTCTTTCTTCCCTTTTAATGTGTCAGTCTGGCTGAAACATTGTTCAGTGTATTTTTTTCCTAATCATACAAAATAACACCTATTTGTAAAAACGTCTTTCTTCAGCCTAAAAGCACAAAATACCTGACAGAAAATGTTTCGGTCCTTTTAGCCAGTGAAAGTTTTGAACCTGAAGCTCTCAGACTTTACTGGTCGTGTGTATTTTCAGCACATCTTTGTCAGAAACCTGTTGGTAATATTTTTCTAGCATTTCAAGGCCGAATTAAAACTACATGAATGCTTCATATTGTCATTATTGGTCAAGTCTTGAAAAACACCTGTAGGGATTTTCTTCTTTATTTTATTCTTTTGTCAACGACCATCAAAAACAATCCAAATATTCAATGATGTAATGATGTAAACACGTCACACTGAGCGGCTGCAGCAGGTTAATGTTGGTCACTGCTGTTTGATTAAACTGCTGCACGGATAAGCAGATTATCAATGCTGATTGGTTTCTTTATTATTAACTAATTGACTGATTGTGTGAGTTTCCAAAAATGAGGCTGCTAAATGTTTTTATAATAAATAAATACTGAGTAAAAGACTGTTTGATTGATCAGATTGATTTGCGATCAGCCTCAAAACTCCTCCTGTGTCCTGATGAAATGAAAACGTACTCTAAGTCCAAATCAAAGAACTTTGAGTATCAGTCCGTCCATAAATCTTTAATCCTTACGACCATGTTCAGTCGACCACCTCTCTCCTCCTGCTTCAATATTTAATGCAGTCTTGACTTTTCTTCTTCAGGAGGAGCTGTCGAAGCAGATCTCCAGCCTGATCCACAGCTTCCAGCACGTAGACGGACGTAAGTTTCCCGCCACACGATCCAGTAAAATCTTAACTTTTTCACCATAATGATGTCGACGGTGTTCCTCCCTGCAGAGTTTTTGTTCCTGGAGAGCTTCCTGCAGACCTTCAAGAGAGAATGGACCGGCATCGACAGGCTGCGGATGGACAAGTTCTTCCAGGTGAGTGTGACAAGAATCCAGGATGAGTTTTAACTTTAAAGTGTTTTCACTCTGAACTGAAGACTTTGAGGTTGTTTCATGACCTCCAGACATGAATGCACATTTCAGGTTTTAATTACTTTAATCTGATGCCGTTTAAGTAATTAGATCAGTTTTAAAAGTTATTTGTGTGTTTATGAATAAAATTCCCACCGGACAAATAACACTTTTCTCTGCTGTTCCCTGTTTCCTGGTGCTTTTAATAAAGAAAAAATAACAAAGACAAACTCGTCTTCTAGCGATGGGCAGGGAATCAAATCTCCTCTCTGTAGAAATGTAGGTCATCTTGAGACAGCTGGATTTGTGAGATCACCTGAGAATCAAACGCTGATTCGCTACATAGTCGGTTCAGATATACAGCAGAGACGATGGAGGAGAGTTCCCACAGTGGGAGTGATGTCATTACTGGAGAAAATACAGATAAATAGAGGAACGTGTTTGTGCAGAGTACATGTGTTCTATAAAGACATCAGTGGAAGTTGTTGAAGATCTGGTTTGAGAATGTTTTAGATGTTTTAATTGATTTAAATTCCCTGAATAACGATGATTATCTTCCTCCGTGTCTCTAACAGCTGGTCCGCTTCATGTTCAGACAAACGTTTGAGATGCTCAAGAGGAAAAACTGGGACAGCAGGTAATGTGTTAAAAAGTGTGGGTACCAAACCTTTAATGTCATGCTCATGTCACATTTTAAAGAGAGTAACGGTGTGTGTGTGTGTTTCCTCCTCAGCGTGGTGTCGAGCTTCCTGGAGCTGCTGACAGCTCAGCTCCTGCAGAGCAGCAGCGGAGCGCCCGGCGGGCTGCAGCTTCACGTCCTGGACCTCTACATGACTGAGCTGGCAGCTGTGGGCTCAGCAGAGGTACAGAAACACAGAAAGAATCTCTGTCAGCCTTCAGCTGCTGAAGCATGAAACTGGAATCCCAGTTCATGCTTCAGAGCTTCAGAGGTCTCAAGCTGAAAAGGTCAAATAGAGCAAATTCTAGGATGAAAAAAGACTCTGTTCTGTTTCTCTACAACGTTTTAAGATTCTTTGACCGTTGCAGATTGTTTCATTTGATCCATAACTGAACATTTATTTGACTCATTGTTATGATTTTCTGCTGATGCACTGATCAGTTGATCCATCAGTCGTCAGTCTTTTACTCTTCAGTGATCTGAACATCTTTCTTTCCTCCTCTCAGCTCACTGCCGATCAGAACTTGACATTCATCGAGCCGTTCTGCAAAACAGCATCCAAAACAAAAGAGTAAGTCCACATCAGATCAGCTGCTCTGCTTCCTTCATTGTGAGGCTGTTTCTTAGTAATGTGTAGAATTTATAATTTAGCGCAGCTCGTCTGACGTCTGTTGCTTCTCCGTCTCTCCAGCCGGATTCTTTTCAGCGGCATCTGTACCAACATCTTCGGCACCATCATCGATCAGGCTCCCTTCGCTATTGAAGACTTGATGAAGGAGGTGAAAGCAGCTCAGGCCTCAGACTCGGACTCTGGACAGGCGTCTGAAGAGGAAGACGAAGAAGAAGAAGATGAACTGAGAGAGAAAACAATGAGAAAAGCAGCGGACAAGAAGAAGGCGGGGAAGCAGATTAACGGTACGTGTTAATCTGAGAAAACGGCACAGGGAACAAAATCTGTCTCCACACTTTCGATGAGTGTCGCTCAGCAGAAATTAAAGAGTCGCACAACAGTTTGAATTTTTGCTCTGACGAAGGGTTTCAGTCGAGCTCCAGGCAGCTGCGTCAGCTGCGTCACATCCTCCCGACTGTGATGCGACTCCTGACAACAAAATATGACCTAACAACATTTTTTAGATGTGCGACAAGAAAGCGAAGTGTGGAGCAACGTGTGTTTCTTGTTGAAGATGCATAAAAAGGAATATTTTCTTTTTCCACTGAACATTAAGACTCCCTAACCCTGTTGGGATATTTTGTTAATCCAACAACAAGAACTTCCCTTTTTGTTATTCAAGACGAGCTTTTTAACATCTCCTGGAATTAACAGATTAGATCAAACTAAATCTTTGATGAAATTTCCAAAACATTGACGTCTGTTTAGTTTGTTGACTCGACTGTGGAGCTTCACTGACGACATGATTTATCGGCCAGTTGATTGAAAGAAATGAGTTGCCGACTGTTCTGATGATAGATTGGTGCTTTATGTCTCACAATAAAAAGTGTTTTTCGTGAGGATTAAATGGTTTGTTTGTTTTCAGGCAATAAATCCGACGAGGAAGACGAAGATGAGGACGAGCTTCTTCACTTGGAAGAAGACTCGGACACAGAGGGACCCTGTGACGAGGACATCGGACCGGTCCTACAGGTGAAGCCTCTCCATGTATTCTTTTATTCAGCCTGTTGCTGTAAAACCACTGCTGAGTTTTTATTGTAACGCAGGATAGTTGTTTTATTCTACACGCGTTTCAGAAAAGATTAGATGAAACTCTCCTTCCAGACGCCTGTGAGCGGATCATTGTTCAGAGTGATTTTCTCTGTTTGAATCGAGTTTCTAGTCTGCAGACTGATAGTTTGATCGCAGTGAAAATTGCTGCCTGTAGGGGAGAAAATAGTCGTGGAAACTGTTTGTAAAAATGTGCTCTGAGGAAATTGTCTGTCAGTGCCGTTGATCCTCAGCAGGTTAATGTCAGATCAAAGTGTGTCTCTGTGTGATTCGCTCTGTGATTTGATCTGTGTTTAAGTCTCTAACGAGGTGTTTTTCTTGTGTTGGCAGTTTGATTACGCAGGTCTGGCTGACAGGCTGTTCGGGTTGGCGAGTCGGAGCGGCACGCCGGGCCGCAACAGACAGAGACTCTACAGGATCATCAGAGTGTGAGTAGCAGCTCCGACACTGTGCCTTCAGAAACCATACAGTGATGTCACAGTGCTTGTGTGAGGTTCATCATTTAACATATCGGTTCTTTACAACTCGGGTTTTATCTTTGCAGACTTCAACGATCTCGATAACATTGTACTCTCTTTGTGTTTGAGGCGATTTTCCAAGCAGACATTTTGACTTCTCGTAGCAGGAAGAGCACAATAGCTGCAGCTAACGAAAGGCAGCTGTGTTTTTATCTTGTCTTCTGTACTTTTAAAGATGCTTCATGAGGAGCTGAGATTTGGCGTTTTATTGTGAATCAGTAACTGTAGTCCTGCTGTGATTCAGTCAGTTCTGTACTCGCCTCTCGCTGTTACCACAGACGTTATATCTAACCACTCTCTCCTCACTGTAAGAGGAGGTGATGAAAGCTTCCTCCAGGTCCACGATTAATATGTACAGCAGCCACATTCAACCAGCAGAGGGCGATCTGTATTATATCTACAGGGCAACATGTGTGTGTCAGTGATTTGGCGGATTTGTTACTGTGTGAGATCCAAAATATATAGCTGACGGTGCAGGTTTCTAAATATATATTTGTCGTTTAATGTGTTTTTTAATATGTTTAAATTTTTGTTTTGAAATAATTAATTCATCAGAGCAGAAAAGTGTCCATCTGTTGGACAAGATCAGTCAAGATGCTCGACTCAAACTGTTCCTGTGAGTAACAAACAGCAGATTATAGAGAAACCGCCGTCTGTCAGCACGTCTGAACGCAGCAGAAGCCACAGACCGGATCGTTTCCCTCCAGGTTACACTGACGTGTCGGGTAAAAAACAAACAGTGTGTCTGTTTCTATCAGGCAGAAAAAAACAGGTGTCTCTGAAAAAACAGAATGAAAAATCCAACTCGTTCATCCTGCAGCAGAACGTCAGATGAATTCGGCCTCATGTCTGACTGCTCTGGTCAAGCTGATGTTTATAGATAAAGAGTCCGGAGGAGTCAGAAGGACTCAGAAGCTCGATCACACCTGGATTTACTGCTCTGCTGCTCATCAGCCAATCAGCATTCAGCGAGCACACAGTGTTTAACCCTCTGATCTGCTCTGACGGTTCTGGTTCTGTAATCTGCCTCTTTGGAGTCTCTTCTGCTCCGTGAACGATCTCTGCTTCAACCCAAACTAACGTATTTTTCTTCTTTCTCTTCATGCCGGCCGACAGACTGCGTGACCTCAGTGAAGGTAGGAGCTGATGATCGGCTTTAATCTGCACTAAATCAGACTGATTGACCTTCGACTTCACTCCTCATCTGCTTTGATTTTCCTGTCAGGTATCTTCCCTCAGGACGAGTATCCAGAGGAAGTCTCCACGGACGAGGACGACGACATGTTCGGCAGCCGGAAGAGGATGAAGAGGACGGGAGGTCGCGGGGAGGACGAGGACGGAGCGCCAACATCCAAGAAGAGAAAAGGTATCTTCACGTTTTCACCTTTTACCTTCGAACTTCTTATTTATTCTTCACGTTTTCTCCCCATAATGTATTTCACATTCTGACCTCCAGACATCTCCAGGTTTGTTGGCTGTCAGAGTTTCAGAAACAGTTTGCTCTCTTTCCTTCCACACACAGAAGGAGTCACGCGTACGAGCGCGATAACAAACATCTATTCAGACGGGACACAATTAAAGTTGATTACTGAAGGAGTCGCAAAATGAAAACAATTATCTGATGTCTCTGCCTTCACTCGGTGCTTCATTCAGTGTGACAACAGACTCAATGAGTCTCTGAGTGTCTGTCGAAGAAAATAAATCTTTGAATATAAACAGAAGACAAAACAATGACTGGCAGCACAAACAGGGAGTCGGATCGGCTCATTTTTATTGATGTGGACAAAAGCAACAAAAAGACAGCAGCAGGTTTCTGCAGGTCGGTCGTATTTCTTTTATTCAGTGTTTTCAGCTGACGTGGAAAACAAAGAGGAGGTTGAGTCCTGCTGTCCAGATTGTATTCCAGCACTTTGACATAAACTTTTCTTTTCTAGTCTTAAAATGACCAAAACCAGAGACTCATTTCTGTTCTCTGCTTCAGTGCTGACTGATGTACAGTCGGCTAAACTCACCGTCAAGGCAAGTCAGTTTTATTTGCGAAGCTCAAATTATCGTTTCGCAGCCGGCAAGAAAAACACTCAAAAGAAGGAACCTCGAGCACCTGACGAATTAAAATACCAAAGTTCCCACGTCAAACTTCATGAAGTTGCTACCAAACTTTCCTCCTGGCGCCGTTTCTCCCGCAGAGATCAGCAACGATGTTACGAAGCACGTTTGACTTGTTTTTGTAAGTTTTAACCTCTGGCAGAGAAACATGACGACCTGCAAACCTCTGAACTCCTTGAATGTTTGAATCTAAAGGGGAAGAAAAAAAGTCTTGAAAGTTTGAAAATGGAAAACAAATATAAAGAAATATATTTTAGAATTAAAGTTCTCGATGTAATTTACCGTGAAAATGTGATTCGAGCTACATAAACAAACGTTGGCGCCTGCGTGAACTCGCTATAAACACGTCTGTGTTGTAATGAGGGATGTTAATGATTACAGTGATTATTGATTAAGAATTTAAACCATTTGATAATGTCTGTTATTGGCATCAGGGCACAAATAAAAAATACTTTACAATAACAAATTAAAGAAACTTGCTTTTCAAATGTATCCAAATTAAACACAAAATACTGGTGTGATGTTTCATCAAACATAGATCATGTCAATGTTATTTCATATGTAATTAATGATGAATTGATTGTCATCTATTAGGACTATTGATCAAAGGAATCACCTAAGATGTGCATCCCTCATTGTAACAGTGATTTGGGTCGGAGGGTTAACGAGAGTCTCTGTCGGTTTGTTCGTGATTATTCCGTCACGAAATAAAAGAAACGCTCACCGCTGCCTTTCTTTGAAGGAGGACTTCAGGACGACTCAATCATTCTGTCAACATCATGTAAATATTTAACATTCAGAAAATCGATTGGTGACATTTGTGAATTGATTCTGAATGGTACGAGAAAAGAATCCACATCCGAACGTGAATCTCTTTTTCTTTAATCGACCTTTAATGAGCACAAATCAGATTCTGTTTGAATCTGAAATGTGTTGGTGAGTTCACATATTTGACTTTTTTAATACACTTGGAGAACTTTTCTAACTGAGGACATTTAACTTGAACAAGTCTCTCAGTCGGACTCGTTACAGCGGAGATTTATTTCCTGTCAGAAACTGGAGCCGCTCTGATCCGTCGGCACAGCGTCTGATTTTAAATAGCAGCTTCGCTCAAACGACTCGAACGAAAAATAAATAATAATCTTTAAAAAAATAATAAGCAGACATTTTTCATCAGTTCCTGCATTGAGACGTGGACGTGTAATTACACTCTGGATAAATCTGCTTTGATATGAATGCAGATGCAGACGGGACTTAACATCTGTCTCAAAGTGTGAAACTTTCATTTCTGCATCATTTCAAACTATTTTTAATCAGTTTCTGAGTTTCTTGCAGCCACCAGCTATAATCATACTCAAGTAGAAATTACAATCGTCAACCTCCTCAACATTTGGTCCTTGAGAAATAGAGTGAAGTACATTTTCTCTCCTTTTCATTTAATGACGAGAAACATTTGACTGATCTGATCTGTCTCCGCTGCTGCAGGGAAGAAAAAGGAGACGTCAACACTCAACAAACAAGACAAAGATTCTGTGAAAGATGACAGTGAACCTGCCGACCTCACCGTGAATAATGAAAACAACAAGAAGAACAAGAAGAGGAAGAAGAAGAAGAAGAAAGCAGGAGAGGGAAGTGAAAGTGCTGATAAAGAGACTGAAGGCTCACAGACGGAGAGCGCCGTCTCGTCTGTAAAAGTCACCGATGCTTCGTCAGAAACTCTTCTTCTCTCTGAGGTAAAGAAACCTTCAGTCACCGTCACAGAGGAAACCAGCGGAACAACTCCCTCCACGACTGACGACAAGACTTCTGAGGTCGAACCAGAACCAGAGACGAACCACGCCGATGCTACAGTCTCAGGGAAGAAGAAGAAGAAGAAAGGGAAGAAGGCAAAGTTACAAACAGACGAGACTGTTGCTGAACCGCAGGCTGTTGTAGAAGAAGAGAGCACAGCTGCCGGTCCGGAGGAGACGACCACACCTGAGACTGAAACCACAACTCCTGCCAAGAAGAAGAAGAACGCTCAGGAGGAATTACAGGTTAACGGTGTGACCACAGAAGAAGATGGACCAGAGAAACCAACTGATGCTACAACTCCAGGCAAGAAGAAGGGCAAGAAGAAGAGCCTGAAGGCGGATGGAGCGGTGACGGTTGAGGCTGAAGCAGAAGTCCAGGTCGAGGGAAAAGCCACAGACACTGAAATCACCTCAGTTGTTGAGGAGGCGTCACAAGAAGCCGCGGTGCCACTTAAAAAGAAGAAGAAGAACAAGCAGGAGGAAACGACCCCGGCTGTGGATGAAAGCGTCGTAACACCACTGAAGAAAAAGAAAACAAAAAACAATCAGAAACAGCCCACGGAGGACGTGGATGGAGCAGAGGTGGACGAACCACCACAGCTGGAGGACGCTGAGACACTGCCGGTCACCGTGACAACATCAGCAAAGAAGAAGAAGAAGAAGAAGAATCAAGCGGACGAGATCACTGATGAAGCTGAGGCGCAGGAGGTCGACGATGAGAAACCAGCCAAGAGGAAAAAGAAGAGGAAGATCCCCGTGACGTTCGAGTACGAGGCCGACGAGCTGGAGGCGGCGGCAGCGATCAACGGCCTCGCCGAAGAAGAGACGACCGTGAAGAAGACGAAACTGGTGAGTGTGAGCGATCAATCTGACGTCAGACTGAATCAACTCTGACTCTGAGACGTATTTAACCTTCAACTGATTCTTTGTTTCAGGAGGCTGACAAGCCGTCCACACCTGTGAGCAGTAAGAAATCACAGAAGAAGAAAAAGGCGACGCCGAGGTCGGAGTTCATCACGTTTCAGAGCGGCGCTGCCGTCCCGACGCCGCTCTTCTGTAAGACCAAGGGAAGTCCCGGCACCCCGCGGACCGGCAAGAAGGTAAACAGGAGGAGCTCAGCACAGGTGTCTGTCCTGATGGTTACAACGATGCACCGTCAGTAAACATGTCGGACTTCTTTTCTTTGTTTTTCTTCCACAGAAGATTCAAACTCCCAAATCTGAATCCAAGAAGGTGACGTTTGGTCTCAAGAACAATAAAACAGCTGGTGAGAAATCCGATATGTTTGATTATTAACAGACGGATTCAAACGGTGCAGGACGTCGACACTAATCTGTGTTTTTTCTATTTCATCTGGTCAGAGTTCAGGAAGACGGACCGCAGCCTGCTGGTGAGTCCAGACGGGTCGTCACGAGTCCCGTTCGACCCGCAGCAGAAACCAAAGTTTGGTGTGTTAAAGTCTCCGGTCTCCATCCGGGTCAAGAAGACCCCCAAGAAGACCCCCAAGAAGACCAGCGTCGGTACTCCAAAGAGTACTGCGAAGAGTACTCCTAAACGTCGCCCGTCAGCAGCGGACTTCTTCTAGCGGCCTCGCTGACGGACTGTAGAAACTCCTCTGAACTCTTTGACAGACTGATTTCAAACAAACTTGTTTTGGAGATTTATAAAGAAGTATTTTTATGTTTATCTGATATCCTTCCGTGTTCCTTTCTGCCTGAGTGACTCCAGCTTTTAATAAAAGTTGCTCATTCCAGTTTTTCCAATTTTTTTTATCTCGTCGTCAGTTTGTGAGTCTTTTTTAAAATTTAAACTAAATTCATATTTTGATCGAGGACGACCTTCAAACGCTCGTCTTCAACAGAACCTGAAGACACCTGAGAACCTGAGAATGGTGACGTGAACATCAGTGTGACACGAGGTTAAAGTCACTCTGTGGACTTTGAACACCTGCAGCTTTGTGTTTCATGACGTCAGAATGAGACAATATGAAGTTTTATTCAGGGAGAATATGAAGATAATTTATGTACAACAACTTCATAATCAATAATCAGTGATCAGGAGGTTATTTTGGATGAGGCGAGAAAGGTGGCAGGGTCCGCCACATGTAAACAAAGAGTTTGTTCAGATGTTTCTCTGCTCGTTCACACTTCATCAACAAAACTACAGACTGCTCCTTTAAATCCAAAATCAATCATCAAATCAGTTCAATATGACTTTACAGAAGAGTGAAACAAAATATGAAAATAAAAAATTCAAAGTTTGATTATTTTTTTATTGAAAACCCCGAAAATATTTTAATATCTGAAATTAAACGTATGTTTGACGCCTCCTGGTGTCGAAATGACCAAAACGTATAAAAACCTGATGGGAACATGAAAACGACGTTAAATCACCTCGTTTAATAAAACAAAGATTATATTCTGTAACAATTAAAGAATTTATGATTTTACTCTCAAACAAAACATGTTGTCACTTTGAGAAAGAACAAAATATTAATTGTACTTTTCTTGTAATATATTAATTCTGTTGTTGGGAAGTCGGTTGTTGAAGCTTCCATGTAGTTGTTTTCTGTTTCCTGTCTGCTGCTTCTTACGCTGCATTTCAAAGCGTTCGTAAAGTGTTTCATTGTGCAGAGAAATAATGACTCTAACCCTTAAAGATCCTACACATATATAAATATATTTTATAAGAAGCGCTCCGTGGTCGTGTGTGGTGGAAGAAGTGACTCCACTCTGAGGTGTTGTGAGTGTGAAGTCAGGGGGAAACACACCTAACCCTGTCACTCTTTAGTTCCTCAGCAGAAAAACTCTGTTTTTTACTCGTCTGAAGTTGAAGTGGAGTGTGACCTGTTCAGCAGCTCGTCATCACAGATAAAGAATATAATCCAACAATAACCAGAAACACGAACACCTGATAGTTTCAGACAGCCGTCGAGTTGAAGGAGAAGCAGCAGCACTTCAGAATCACAAAGACGCTGTTGGCTTTATCATACGAGCTGACCGGCCGGCTGAAGTGAAGTGTTGCTCCTGCTGCTCTCAAGAGGAGAAACTTCCGCTGGAAACTGTTTTTTCATGCAGTTTTGAGAAGAAGAGCGACTTTGCTTCCCTAAGATGTTTTCTTTAAGACCTGCAGCAGGACGATTTAAGTCATCTGGACATTTGTAACGACATGTCGAGATATTAACGTTACGTTACATGGACAGGACGTTCCTAGTCGGGTGTTTATAACGAGATGTTGGGACACGAGTGGACAGAGATCACATTTCTTTTTTGGACATTTATGCAAAATATCACATTTAATGAGTTTGCAGAGAACATGTTTACAGAAATGAATTGTCTGGATCTAACTAATCACCTGGAGAAGTTTACTTAGTCCTGTGAATGTTTGTGAAGTGATCCAGAGCGTCTCTCCCGGTCCAGCCTGACGTCAAACCAAAGCTGTTACTGAACCAGTTGGAGTACGGAGAAGATTTCAGGCTCCCTGTGAAAGTTTCTGAGATCCTTAAGCTGTCAGAAGCTCTGCGAGTGCTTCTGTCAGTGATTTATAGTGTTTAAAGTGTTTATTTCATTTAAAGATCAGCCTGCAGACGAGCTGTAACTGCACCTGTGAGCTGGAAAACACAATGAGTCCTCATCATACAGTCTCACATGGTCAAAGTTCAAATTTAATAACTATATCAGTGAATATGAACAATTAACACGTTTTTCTAATTAAATATCCAGGCGCCTGGTAAAAAAACAAAACAATTAATGACCTCATGATACCAGTGACAGTAATAACAGCAGCATTGCACTCATAATAGTTCTTTATTTCATCATTCAAACTAACTTTGTGCAGATAAAACAGTCAGAGACAAACACAGAGGTGGAAAAACAGCCGATAGAAAGAGCCTAAAACTACATAAACGTGCATAATTTCTACATTTGAGCTGTCAATCAAACGGCTGGATCTCCGGCGTGGAAGGATGATAATGATGAGAGCCATGTTTTGTTTGTTTGTCACCATTTAATGATTAAAACTGACTCAATATGTTGCTGAAATGTTCGACGAACAAGAGGAGACAGTTTTCTGTTTGAGTTGTCCAAACTTAACTTGTTTGTGTTAATTGCAGCTTGCTGATGTGTTTTTTTGTGGAGACGGTTTGTTTGACTTGTAGTAAATTGCTGGTTTCAGCCTGATGAAAACCACCTGATCACGAGGAGGCGTGCACACCTGACAGCTGCCACCTGCAGAGGACAAGAAGACGACATGTTTATCAGAGTCTGTAGATGTCAAGTCAACTCAAGACAAGAAACCATGAATCGAGCTGTCGGCGACGTGTCATCAGCAGTCTGACATGAAGTCTGAAAAACATCTTTAAACAGAGACGTCTGTCCCGTTTGTCGACTGAGCTGGACCAGACCTCTCTGCTGTGTTTGAACAATCAGAATAACATGAAGAATATGAAATAACACCTTGCTGATGTCGTGAACTCACAGGTGGCCACAGCACACACGAGCTGTCACCAATCTGAGGTGAGATATTAGCTGTGAAGTCCGTCTGGAGCAGAGATGAAGGTGGGACGAAGTCACCGTGAACAGCTGATCTGATCCGTAGAGCCCTGCAGGGAGGTTCGGTCCATCTTTGTTATTACTGTGAGAACAAACTGCACTTTAATGCACGGATCAGAACTGAGCTTGTGTTGGTTCCGTTTGATCAGCCTGGATCAGCTGTAAACGGTCCACTGCAGTCGTCCGGCCCGCTGGAGATACATGCATGTACACGTCTCTCTGGATCATGTGTGGTCACCTGCACACCGTACCTTTAAAATCTAAGCAGCACATACAAGTAGGGAACGCGACTGTTCACTGTTGCATCATGGGACATCTGCATTGTGTTGTGTCCCCAATAGAACAGAATTGAAGTCAAACCGAGAAGTTTTTCTGGCCTTTGATTAAGAAACTGCTCTGATCAAACTAGATTGACTCTATTGTGCTTTTTTTCGAGCCCTGACCAATATCCGAAGCATCTATTGCCAAACACGTTTGTTTTGAGTTGGTGTGATTTCATGCTTCATGTAAGACTCTGTGAGAGAATGGAAAGTGATGGTGCCGTGGCTTAGTTGGTCAAAGTGCCTGTCTTGTAAACAGGAGATCCTGGGTTCAAATCCCAGCGGTGCCTTCCTTGGCTTTTTTTAAAGAGGTTTGCAGAGGACTAAAACCACTATTGTCTCACATGCTGTCAATGCAACTTTAAGCAAAACGCAAC
>CAEMYA010000427.1:155468-172714 GCA_903131615.1 Diplodus sargus | reverse complement strand
CTCTCTCTCTCTCCCTCCCCCTCTCTCTCTCTGGTCGTCCAGATGTTCACACCTCCTCACTCATCAGTCTGCCGAGCCTCTCGTGCAGACGTGCATGCTCTCCTCCTCCTGCTGTCTCTGGGATGTTGATGAGAGGTGGAGGAGCAGGACCAGGACCAGGACCAGGACCAGGAGCAGCTGACAGACTTCCCATGAATGTGTCTTTGTCTGAGTGGACAGAACCTTGTGATGAGGCTGTGAGGACGCCGACAGCTGAGGTAACTTCAGCTCTTCATCCTCCTCGTGTCGTTACTGTGAGGCTGCTGTACTGTTCCAGTGTGTCTGTGAGAGTTGATCCTCTCCCCGACTCTACTGCACTGTAGTTCTGTTGTGATCGATCTGTGTGGTTCTGACAGTCTGGACCGGCTCGCTTTTTATTAATTCATTCATTCATCTCCTTTTAAGCAGAACAATGAAGAGTTTAGCAGTAAGAGATATTTCAGTTCACTTTATTCGGTTCAAATTATTTAATAATAATAATTAATTAACCAGGATGTGTAACATTAAACCTGCAGGCTGGTTCTGATCCTTCATACTCTGTGTGTGTGTGTGTGTGTGTGTCTGTTTCAGAACCAGCAGTAACATGTTACCGGAGCGTCTCGGCCCGGTTCTCCTGCTCGTCTATGTGGTTCTGCCGGTGGTGTGCTGTGAGTATTCCAGCCCTCCTCCTGTCCGCCTGTATGGAAGACCAATTCTGCCGAGGAAGAGAAAAATGATAAAGACTTTGCCTTGATAAAGATAAATAAATAAATCCCATTGTAAATCAAAATTATTTTACTCCTCTCTGCTGTGCCAGCTCTTCCCTCATCTGTCGTGCAGATTAAGCTCATCTTAAGTGAATGTTTCTGTGTTTTATATATATGTCAGAGGATTACGGAGGTTCAACCTGCACAGAGGAACT
Source organism: Diplodus sargus (assembly GCA_903131615.1). Taxonomy (NCBI): domain Eukaryota; kingdom Metazoa; phylum Chordata; class Actinopteri; order Spariformes; family Sparidae; genus Diplodus; species Diplodus sargus. The sequence continues at coordinate 171,774 of CAEMYA010000427.1, read as the reverse complement.
ATTATTCCCTCCTGAGACAGATCGGCGTCTCCGTCTCCAGAGACTCCCACACAGACTCACATGAGAATGTGTGACGAATGAGAATCTGTGAGCCGTCAGTCTTCTGCTGCAGGCGGTTGTTATTCTGCAGCTGTGGTTCAGATGGCCCGCAGCTTTTAATCACATCTTAGGTAATTGATTTAACTCTCATGTCATAAATAAACCTGATTGTTCCTGATCCGTATAAGCAAAAATGCCAACAGTGCTGCTGTGTGAAATCAGGCGGGTCACGGTGTTAATGAATACACGCAGAAATGTGCTTTTATGAATCAGGCTTCAGGCGCCGCACAAATCAAAGTGTGGGATTTTCTTCTTTCTGCAGGACTCCAGAGGTGTGAGAGAGCGTGTGAATGATTCATGATGAGCAGGCGGTGCACTGAACGCCTCTCCACTGTGTGAATGTTTCCTGTGTGTACGACTTCAACAGAGCCTCATAAATACAGTCCATTTACCATTTATCACCCGCCGTGAGCGTTGGCTGGTGAGCGAGCCAGAAGGCGGCGATGGGCGACGTTTAACTTTAGTGGACACGATTTTCCTTTTCCTCATATTCAGCTGAGTGTGAGAGCTTTTTACTGTCACATATTTGAAGAGGAGATTGAAGCTGCAGCCCTCCGTCTGTCACACTTACTTCCATACATGAGTCCTTCATTAGACCACATGATTAAAATGCAGCAGCCAAAACATCTAGTTTGCATCCATACGTCATATTTCAAGCTGTTCCAAGACATGACAGGATGTTTTTCCATCTTTTCATTGTCACCAGTTGACGTTAGTGAGCGTATAAATTTGAGGGGAATCGATTAGCACACCTTAAATATCAAATATCAATCTTTAACCTGATGATTGACTCTAAAATGTGTTTGATTTTTAACCCGATTATGCAATCTGAAAATTTTGTTCCCTCACTTCTTCACAAAAGAAGCAGAGCAGCACTCAGCTCTGCTTCCAATCTGGCCCGGCAGCCACGGGCGGTTCCCCCCCCGCGGCCCAAAAAAGCATTTTCCCCATAAACTGCAATTATAAAAGACACGTCCAACTGGACATCAAGAGCTGCAAACAACGTCGCAGCTGAGAAAAGTGATTTAAAAAATCAGCAATGTTATCTCAGTGTGAACACAAACACAGAACCAGGAAGAAAACCCGAACACTGGTTTGATGTATGCGTGAGGCGAGCAGTTCTCATTGGTTTGAATGGGCGTCATCTTTGCATCTGGTTCCTTCTTCCATATAAATCTACGGGTAAAACTCTGAATATATCCTGCACAGATTGAGCTTCTTGAATCAAGACGTGATCCCGTAATGGCTCAAGATAAGATGCATTAAAAAAGGTGCGTAAAAAAAAGTGATTTGGTCGCTGAACGCTTTTTGTTTGCGTGGCGTTGAACTTCCTCCTGTCTCCACGGCGATGGATCCCTCAGCCAAACGTCGCTCTGCAGCATCTCGCCTCGTCCGTGACGAGCGCCCGTTGTTTGGTCTCTTGTTGGCAGCTCACAATTATTCCTCCGTGTGAGCTGTGCTCCACAATTATATCAGTGGGGGAGCGAGCGCTGATTAAAGCTGCTGCCTCGCTACGACGGCGGTCAGAGACAAATGACTTCAAGGGATTTTATAGAAAGCGGCGTTAATTAGAAAAGGACGGCGGTCACGATCTACAACGTGAAGAGCAGGTGTTATGTATAGTGTTTTGTATTATTTTTGTATAACGTGGTCGGAGAAAACAGAAGAATCTCAACAAACAGCAGGAGAATTGGTTTAATCTTTAAAATCACTGCTTCTGGTGTGAATGTGTGTGTGGCTGCATTAATGAGTCCAGTCAGGGAGGCCGACCGGACCCAACGGATGTCCTGAGCGCTGAACGGAGCTTCTCTGTGCAGTCAGATGTTTGACAACCCTGCAGGAAGTTAAACTCTTTATTTAAATGGAGACAAAGATGCACACGGCTGTTAATCAGTCAGTGTATGCAGAGGCACGACCGTCATAATCAGGCATTTATATTCTTCCTCTTCATTTACCTGGAAGCTGCTTTCAAACAAGTACTTCTACAACCCGACTCATCAGCCTGAGCAGGAATAGCACAATAACACAAATGTCAGCATTTCTAAGCCCAATGTTTTCTCCCTTTTTGCTCTGTTTTGGCCTCCACCAACTCCTGAGGAAATATCTGTCATTTAACGTCCTAAACACGTCTGCTTCTGCCTGCATGGTGGGTTTTTTTTGGCTGGACACGTCATTTACACCTGAAAACACCTGATCACATCAGTGTTTTCATTCTGTTCCTGCAGATAACACAGGTTTAAATGTTTGAGTCCTTTGTGCTTAATTTATTTTACAGCTGGAGTGTTGATGATGAGTTCAGGAGTGAAGCTGCTGTCTAGTCTGGTGGTACAGCAGCAGGTACTTCTGTATCTGTTGTCATACAGCAGACTGTGGCCGGGTGGAAGTCGTCTTTTAGACCTTGTCCACATGTACACAGCTATTTCTTGCCTTCTGTACCCATTTCAGCGGTTCGGGTCACTTTGGAGCCATTGAAACTGTTCATATGTGGAGAGGAAAACCAGGTTTTTGTCTCCGGGTGTGGGTGTGATCCCCTCGTGAGATGCCCCTGCCAAGTGTATTTCCTTTGCAGCTCTCGGTCGGCCTGGAAAGTCTAGTGGTTCAGGTGGTTCCCATCTGTTTTCTTGTGCTCCTCACCAACCTGATTTTCCCTCCACACCTTTTCCATCTCCATCTTTTACATCGTCTCTGTCCTTGTCCTCAGTTTCTTTTTGGTTTTCTTTTGAAGGATGGAGGTCTAGTCGTCCTGTTTTGTTGCTTAGTTCAGTTTACGTCGTCTTTTCTTAGCTAAGGGGGTGAAGTTGTGGCTCCATCTCTTTGTCCATTTTAGGATTATTTGTAAATAAACACTTTCTTTTGCACAACTGTTCTCTGGTACGGCGACTGAGTCTCCATGTTCGCTGTGATGACATTTAATGTCCCCGACAACCTCTGTAGTCTCATTTAGACACTTGTTAGCAACAGCTAACTGTTTTTATGACATGAAGAGTTTTGTTGATTCAGTCGTGGGGTTTTGAACTAGAACTTAACAAATTCACTGACTTTGAGACGTGGGAGGACTTAATCACTCCAGCAGCATTATATTGTCCCTGGTTCACGTCACGTTAGCTTGATTTAGACTGAGGCGGTATATTGGGAGTCTGTTTTGGTCCGCCAATGTGACGCCTCGGAGGGAACACTTTCTTCCATCTCCATTGCTGTAAATCAGAGCCGTTGATGTGCCAGCAATCGCGTGAGCTGGGCGGAGGTGTCGATGACCTGTGCTGTTGTGCGTCCCACAGTCAGGGAGTTTTAAAACCAGGAAACAGCTGATCGCAGCAGTCAGTCCATCACTTCATCCGTGGACATCAAAATGAGCAACTGGACAGCTGCTGAGATCCAGGAGATGCAGCGTCTCCTCGGTCTCTGCGGCTGTCTTCGCTGTCCACTTGTTGTTTTAGCGGCAAGCTACTAACGGTCGCTATTTTCAAATTAAAAGCCCCCCGCTAAGAATCCAGTTCTAAACTCCAATGGGGTGCAATGTAAAGCTCTTATTTTGAAGACAAATTCGACCTGCTTCACTGTTCACGCCCAACTTTGAACTTCACGTCATGTCACATGTTTACACCGACCCCAGTGGCGGCTTTTTGGAAAAGAAGGAATATTACACCTCACTTTTAGATAGACAGGGCGGCACATTGCAGCCTTTACTGCTAGGACTCAATGTGCCGCCTTTTCCATCTAAAAGGGGCTGATGACTGCCTGAGCAGCAGCGACGTGCTGAGTTTACAGAGGAACGATCAAAATGTAGTTGACTTTACATATTTTGTGCTTGTACAGACACAAAGCCAGCCGGGTGCAGTGACCCAGGTGAGGGCTTCATGTCTCTCCGTCAGTGTTTCTGTAGTTTCGTAGCTTCCTGACATCTTTTGCTGAAACAACCTGCAGCGCTGCGACTCACAGCTGGAGGAATCACAGTCGGCTCACACTCACCTGATTTCTGGCAGGCGGCTCTTATTGCCAGCTCATTAGCTTGAACTCTACTCAGGCAGGGGTGACTTCACACACACACACACACACACACACACACACACACACACACAGTCCAGCCAATTAGAGAAATGGCAGCTTGATCACCAGCTGCAGAACATCAGGTAGCATCTAGAGGAGCAGGCAGGAAGTGTACATACTACTACTAATAATAATTAGCATGAAAAGGTTGTAGAAGTAATCAATAAAAGCAATCTTAAAAAAATCAACATAAATCAACAACTCTGATAAATGCTACAATCAGACAATCAATTCATCTGTGGCGGACGAGGAAAGAAAACATGTTCATCAGTTTGAACACGTGTGCAGCATTGAGACAACAAGCTGCGCGAAATGTCAGAATCTCTAACTAACTAAAGTCAAAGATTACAATATTTGCCATTGAATATTGTGGAGTGGAAGAATTAGCTGCGTAAAAGTGAAATACTCTACAACACTTGAGAAAATGTACTTAGTTACATTCCATCACTGACGAGGTATTGGTTGTTTTTTCAGGGAAGAATAACTCCATCAGGCTACGTAACCTTTAAAGTACTTTATGAAACAGTAATACTGAAGATTACTTGCAGTACGTAACGGATCCTTCCTCCTCTCTGTATTCTGCTCAGCTCTCCTCGGTGTCTCGGTGAGATAACATCAGCGGCGGAGAGCGAGCGGCGAACACGTCCATTAGTTCTGTGTATGTTGTGAATGCTGACAGGAGAGTTTGGACGGCAGATTTATCAGTTTCTGGCTGTGCTGAACGTTTCCAATCTTCTCTGTACTGTCCGTGGTTCTGCCTGCAAAGTGTAATAGGATTTTAAAATCCATTTACGCTGACGAGCGTCGCACAGTGTTTGTTAACCCGGAGGCTGCACAGCTCAACCAGCTGGGACATGATTATGTTTTTATGTTTAAAACAAACTGGTCTGCATCAGAGATTAGTTTCTTCTCTTTTAGCTGAATGTATCTCTGCACAGACAGCTTGTCGTGACAGCAGGTTCTCCTCCGTATCGTCTCCAGCTGCTCCTCGGGCGTCTCGAGGTGCTTCCTCGCCACATGATGTGTGTAACTCCTCTGATGAATCCTGGGTTTACCCTCAGGTCTCCTTCCTGTTAGACAAAGACCAGAAAGTCTCCAATGGGTGGCGTCCAGGAGGAGCCGGACCCATTCTCAGGACATACGAGCTCGTTGGCAATCGGCTGTAGTCTCTGTGGTGTGTTCGAGTGCTGAGACGAAGATGATGTGACGTCGTCCTTCATTTTGGGAGTCAGGGCCGTAAAGAGCGACGGAGGGCCGTTAGAGAGAAGTTTGAGACCCATGCGTGACTTGTTTTTGTCCGATGTCTTTATGCAGATGCACAACGTGACTGTGGATTTGTTCTAAAATTATTTTCCACATAAGAACAAAAACACAGAGACGATTAAGCTCCTTCGCTCGGGGCGGCAGCTCTTCTAAACTGAAGCTTTAATGAGACTTTTGAACTGCAGCTGCAGCATTAAGCTGTCAGACGCGACACATTTTACTCTCTTCACAGACAAAAACACAGCTGCTTCCATATTTAAGCGTTAATGAGGATAAAACAGGAAACGAGCGAGAAATCCCACGATGGTTTCTCTTCTCTGGTGACTTTTAGCCTGGAGGCAGGAGGATTGTTTGTCTCTGAAACACCCCCGCAACAAACACCCCAGATCACCATCATCGCAGTCGTCAACACCGTTTTAATGAATGTCTCAGTGCTTCAGCTGCATCTCATGATCTTCATCAGTTAATCGTGCCAGTTGTCATGGAGACAGCTGTGCTGATCACAACAACAGAAGTTCATCCGTTGAGATAAACAAAGATTCAAAGTTCAGTTTTTAAAGTTCAAGAGTTGAAGAGAAAAGCTCGGCAGCTTCATGGTGTTTCCGTGGCGTGAGGGCGAGGTGAGACGTATTGATCGATCGGTGCTGTCACCTCATCAGCGAGACCCTGAAGAGGTGGGGAAGAGAAGGAGGAGGAAGAGGAGGAGGAGGAGGAAGAGGAGTAAGTGCGCTGACATCGTTTCAGTCACGTCTCTCAGTCTCAGTCTGATAGAAGAGACGCGGCGCCCTTTCAATCGATCCAGCAGCGTTACTTTTAACCTTCTATTCTACGTTTCGGCTCTTAACTTCCAGCGCGCGTCACCCGCAATGTTTTAAGTTTATATCCGACAGTGACTGTGTGTTGTGTGGAGAGCCGGACAGAGCTGCAGAGCCAGACCTTCTGAAGGAACAAACACCTGGAGTCAGATCTACAGAGTTTAATTAAAAGAGCTTAACGGCTCGTGTGAATTGTGACAGCAGCTTCTCTTTGGTTTGAACATCGTTGGAAACACTGAAGGAAACTTTAAGAACAACACGAGGATAATGTAAAAAGAGCTTCGAGTTGTTTTGAGACGTTTTACTGCAGAACTCAGACATGTTATATCTTTGAAACACGTGTTTGTGAGGCGAGGGCACATTTCCCCACCTGATGTTAAGATATGAGCACATGGTGGCTAAAAATACCTTTGTGTCTTTCATCACCTCTGCTGGAGTGCTTTCTTAAAGCTGTGAAGATCTTCCATTAGTGACACGAGTCATCTTATCGCCACATGGAGCTGCATGAATGAAGTCTTTGCTTGGCCGTAGAATAAAATGTGATTTCATGAAGTGACACCAGAGCTGAAAAGGCACTCTCGCTATTTTTCCCTCTCTCAGTGTGTTCACAGCACGACCTGGTGTCTGGGTGCACTTATGTGCAACATAATTAAATGTGCATTGAACACGATGAAACTGTGATCTTTACCGACGTCATGTTTTCACTGTGTTCTCCCCTCTTTGTCTCCCTGCCATTTCTTTTGAGTACGCTGAGCATTAGCTTTAATAATCAGGAGCTGTAGCCACACTTCCATAATCCAGGCGAGAAGAGGCTTTTAACAGAACAAGCAGTTATCCAAGAGCAGAAAGCCTGAAACGAAAGATAACACGAGGACAGAGGCAGTAAAACACAAGACGACAGGACCAGGAAACAGACGAGAAACACGGGACTGATGTGAGGAGGGAAGGAAAAGCTTAAATACTCAGGGGTTCAAATTTAATGGTGGGAAAAAGACAAAGACAGGAAGTGGAAAGCAAAACCTGACACACGAGGACATAATCTACAAAATAAGACAGGAAATGAGCAAACGAAAGATCAGAACGTGACAGAATACAGTTTTAAAAATAAGCAGCATGTTGAACATTTCAGCCACATTTACTGTAATTTTGTGTTGCTAATTTTATTGATACATTTTCTGATTAATGATCAATCATGTGGTTTATTAAATGTAAGAAAAAAACAGTCCAAAACACCCAAATTCTCAGATTTAAGAGGCTGGAACCGACGATGACTGAACTGATTAATCAATCATCAGAATAGTTGGCAGCTAATCGACGTATCAACTAACTGACTTCTGCTGTGTGAAGAGTTGTTAAAGGGTGAACTCCGGCTTGTATCTCTTTAAATGGACCTTTGATTACATCTTGATTGATCGAGTGAGTTCTTATCTCACCTGTGACTGAAAGAACGATGACGTCAGACTGTGTTTGCCTGCAGCTGAGTCATATTTGCATAATTGGAGGTTTCAGGTGAAGGTAATGAAACCCGGGTGGTCTGAGAGCGCGAGCTGGTTGATTGACGTGTTTGTTTCTAAAGATGACGAGCCTCGACTTCAACAAAACAAAACATTTTTCCCTGAATAGATTTAATGAGCTCGTGTCACAGCAGAAACAGAAGGAGGCCGGTGGGAAGAGCTGCTGCGTATTGTCACCTCGGAGAACGTCTGGGCTTATGAGTCAGGGGAATAACGGGCAGTGCATCATCGTTACTGATGATATATACGGTACAGACACTGTGAGTAGGTTATCATAGAACAGATATGTAGAATACACATCAGTGATAAGACGCCAAGCAAAATGTTCCCGTGTTGCCGGAGCTTTCAGCGGAGACGTTCACGCTGACGTCACGAATGTCCGGACATTGAACATGAACAACAACAGACGACAGGAAAATAATCACTAATCCTGGATGTTTGCAGACTCAGGAGCTGCAGTGGAAAGAAACTAGCTAATCATATTCTTGCACGGCACAAAGTGAAACAGCACCGGTGTGTGATGGAGATTCTCACTTCAGGGTTTCCTCTGTGTCTCTGTGATGAGTGCTGGGTGAGTCAGCGTCGTACAGACTGTGTTTCTGACACGCGTGCAGTCAGTCTGACGCTGTGGCCTCTTTGAAGCTTTAATCACACCGACACTAATTGGTGTAGAAGCCGCTGATGATGTTGAAGGTTGTCAGTTGTTGCTGCTTCCTCACAGAAACTATAATCTTTGAAGTTGCCTCGCATGGTTTCTTTATATTCCCGCAGAGCGATCGGAGGACAGCACCGCTGCCCCGACGCTGAGCAGTTTCACTGTCTTCACGTCCTTCTTCCTCGAATGACTCCTGCTGCTACTTTAGTGAGATTCCCTGCTGAGAGCAGCGCTGGCACACAGAACCATTAACGTTCAACACGCAATGACTGTTGACTCGATGAGCAGCGCCATCGCTGATGGTCATCAACATCTGCTGGACACGTTTCTGTCACGCCGCTGTTTTGTTCCGTCGTCCACGTGACTTCATATCCAACCAGGAGTGTTTCAGAAGCCGTGCGTCATGTCAGCCTCATGTTCTCTTTGGCTTCTGTGCTTCTACTGTGGTGGTGGAGTAGCTGTGAAGTCGAAGCGCTTCGTTATTTGTTTGTTGTGAGTGTTTATTGTTAATATTTCAGCACTGTGTTGTGCTGTAGAGCCCAAGTCGGAACCAGGTGTATTTTGAAATCATCTGACTTCCTGCCCGGCTCGACCTTCTCTGTGTAGATCTGTGGTCCACTTCTGTCAAAAACAGACTCACTGCATACTGAGAAACGCTCCTCCCTGCTGAGACGTGCCGTTGCACAGCAAGTGGAAACACGAGTGTTGTTTAGAACGACCGTGTTCAGCTAGCGACCGTGACGGGCTGACCGTGATTTCAAAGGCGTCCCAGCAGAGACCGTCGCTGTGTTCCCTCAGAGCTGTCGTCAGTGAGTTGTTGTTGTTTGTAACATTCTCTGTCTCCTGTTCATTAAGGTCCGATCAAACCTGTTCAGTTAGACAAACCCAAGACAGGCGGTTACATTTGTGGAAGTGTTGTTTCTTTTCTGAGGACCGCCTTCAATTGTTATTCACATTTTCCTCACTCAGCTTCCTCAGTATAAAGTTAGCATGCCAGCTAACTTTGTTTCAAGCTAACATCTGTTACGGCTCTATAAGACATGGAGGGATTATATAAACGTCTTCCAGAGGCGGACACGCCACTTTTAGTTTCAACAAAATAAACACCAGTAATAAAACTGTCGTGGTAATTTCTGGAACACAGCGAGAACGAGCAGTCGACAAGAAACGTCGCGGTCCGCTTTTCTACATGCACACGACCTGAACTCACACACACACACCTGCGATTCTTACATCGCCACTCAGGAACCTGCACAGTGTTATACAGCAGCCAGACAGATGGTGTGGATCCTGTCCTCACCAGAGACACCTGCACAGGTGAGGCAGGCTGCAGGGTGAACAAAGACAGCCGTCTGAGGAAGCTTTTGATAAACTATTCTGTTTGTCCACAGAATTTAAAACAATATTTTTGAGGTTGAGGTTCAGCAGCTTAAGAAATTCTTGTTAAGGAATATATGAATTTAAAGGAAATCTCCCGTAAATACTGAATATATTCATATTTATGTCACATATATTTAAAAAAGGAGTGTTGTTCCACTTCATCCTCTGCAGCAAACCTGCCCTGAGCCAAGTGGTTCCGGTCGTTAAATATACTGCAGACTCCAACAAACAGAAAAGAAAACTTTGTGTGCAGCAGCACGTCTTCATCTTGAGGTGACTCACCTGGTCCACAGGTAGTAATTGGTCCCACATCTGAGAAATATTGGCTGGTTCACAGCGTGACCTAAATTACCTCCTTGTTCCTCTGTGCAGCTCTGCTGAAGCGACTGTCACAGTCACTTATTCGTTATTGTTCAGCTGACATTTAAAGTTCTAATGAGGCGTCACATGAGGTCCGGACCTCGTCTTGCCGTCATGTCGGATGTATTTTTTTAAATCTTTCTGGGGCTAATTAAAATGCTGCCGAGCGTTTAGCTGATCTGCTTCATTGATCAGTGACGCCTCATCTCAGCGACCACAACAGCCTCAGCTCTGACATCTAATAGAGTCATTAAGTTTGGTCTCGTCGTAGAAGAAGGTTTTTTGCTTTAACGGATCATTTAGACGTTAATTGATTCAACAATTTAATCTAACGAATAAATGACAGCACTGACCTTTGGATCGATCAAACATCTGACTTAATTCAAGGTTTTCATTATATTCAGGATGTTTATCTGGAACATTTTGGACCTTACAAATGATGCTAATGAGCAGTGGGTACATCAAAAATTAGTATTCTGAGTGGCAGCAGGTGTGTTTAATAATATATCTTTAATTGTGTGACCTGCAGCGATCCCCCAGCAACAGAGCTGATAAGTGGGTCGTCTTTGCTTCATCGATTATTTAAAACTCTTGACAGGATCAGTCAGAATCTAATGATCATTAATATTCTTCACACACACACACAGTTCCGTTCATAAATCAGCCGTCGTCCTCTGAAACTGATCGTCGTCCTCTGAAATCCTCTGATATGTAGCTGCAGCGCCATCAGTCATACTGACCTTTGACCTCCTCTCTCTGCTGCAGGTCAGGCCACCAGCGAGCCCGACGAGAGCCTTCTGATCAAGGGGTCCGGTGGAATCAGCCTGGGGGGCCTCAAGTCGGTCCTGGAAGACACGGTGTCGCCGGCCTTCGGCGCCACCATCATCATCATCATCACGGTCATCGTCTCCGGCAGCACGTACCTCTGCTTCCTCAAGTACGTGTGCGGCGGCTGCTGTAAGCCCATGCAGGTCGCCCCGACTGTGGACGTGGACCCCAACAAGGTGGAGGAGCAAGTGTAGAAAGAAAATGGCCGAGAGGAAGGAGAAGAATTCACGGAATGGATTCAGTCAGCGCCGAGCGGTGCTTTTTCCATCGGGTCGGAGCGATTCTGGTCATGTCAAAGTACCGACCGAGGATGATTAATGGAATCGATCCATCAATCAGCAGTTCGCTTTCAGGCCGCTGCAGCTCTGCGACACTCGTGAACAGAGTCGGAGAAGCTTAATGAGCTGCTGTGTGTCGGTCAAACACGGCTGGATCCATTGATTTTCTACTCTGGTGAAACAATCTTTTCTTTTATTCCACTAAACTGATTATTCATGATTTCTGGAAGCTTAAAGTCTCTGGTTTTCTTTATAACGGGCTCCGACAGCCCGCAGACCTGCAGACCTGCCTGACGACAAGCACCATCTGACAGCAAGACTTTTCAAATCAGCAGCACAGTCGGCCCGGACGTTGTTGTTTCATCAGAGGATCTCTCTCCACCCGAGGGAACATTTCGGCTCGACAAACACGTCGAGCCTGTTTGGTATCAATCAGGATGTTTCTGATGAGGTCAGGAGGATGGCAGAGGAGTGATGATAGGAGGGATCAGGAGCTGCAGAGCTCCACATCAGTCCAATCAGCAGGTCCACCATCTGCCATCGAGCGTCAACGCGGGGGGTTTTTATTGAGAGGCAGAGGACCAAAAGTAAAACTGACTGACCTAAAACAAGAGAATAAGTTGGAGGGCTCTTACCTCCCTTATTGAACTGTTTAACAACAGCTTATGCAACTCAAATATTGCTGACAAATATCATATGAAAAGAAGAAATGTGTTTTAAATATTCCCCTGACTGTCAGTGTGCTGGTGTATCTATATATATGTGATGTTATTGACAGGTAGCTTGTTTGTGCAGCAGTCTGTTGTCTGTCTGTCGTGTTCTTGATTTACAATAACTTCTCCTATAAAAGCTGATATTACAACAAGGATCAACACACAGGCTTTTCCCTCCTGATAACCTCTTTCCCTTTGTTGATGTAAATGTAACACTTCCCTCGTGTTTCTCTCGATACGTGCTGTATAATGTTGTTATCCAGGTGTGGTGGCACCAGGTAAGGCTGTCATGGAGCGTATGAAAGCCAGCCTCCCTCTCTGCTCATCTGGTGCATACGGCAAAAAAGTCCTCCTGGTTGTGTGCGAGGAACTCAAAAACAAAGAAGGATCATTACGTCACTGAATGACAGCTGTATTGAAGTCTATGGGAGAAACACAGAGTTTCCACAGATGGCAACACTATGCCACTTCCTGTTTTGGTTGCACAATGGCAGACTTGCTTTCTTCGTGTCGTGATTTGACCCACATTGTTGTGGAAAAATCCATAATCTGAGCAGCTGTTAGCAGTGAGGTTTATTGGGAACCAGTATTTATGTGGCCGGCGTCCCTACAGCCATCACACTGTGACATCAGAGTTCACTGCAAAACGAGAAGTTAAAGCAAAAACAAAAAAGGGAGGAATTGGAAATAAAAGCCTGTCACCAGTTCTGTCTCAAACAAAGACCTGGCAGTGTTTGTTTGTTATTGTGCATCATCTGATTATCATGGGTTTTTTTTAAGACCACAGAAACACTTTGCAGCTTCATTCAAGCACAAGTCTTTTGGTTGTGTGTCCATTGTGTCCTTCCTCCTGAGCCATCAGGGTCGAATCGCCGTCCAGATTTCTTTGTCCCATCTGGTGGAGACGCTCTGCTGCAGACTGACTCCGTGAGCAGATGGCAGCTGACACTTGCTGCGGTGCCTTTGGACATCTTTTGTTTACTTCTGTTTTGTTTACAACACACTTACTGGATGCCATGAATGCTGTCGGGCATCCAAATGCAAGCGCTGGACGTCATACAGAGGATGGACACAGGCTTGACTCAGAGCTGCAGACGTCATTACTGAATGTGACTGTGAATGTACGTGTCATGTCGTGTGAATAAATGCCACACCAAATAATAAATGCTGTTCCATCTGTGTCTGAGTTCATGTGCGTCATGGGGAGTCTGATGGTAGGTTCTGCAACAAGCACTGTAATGTTGCATTATGGTTTTGGATCCAATGTTTTTCGGAGCTCAATGCATCCAAGGGACCAGTGGTGAAATGTATAAAGACCAACAATTTAGAGTGATGTGTACTGTGCATGTTGATGGTGATAAGGGTTCATCCAGGTCAGGGTAACTCTAACTGCTGTATTGTCATCTACTGGGTGTGATAAGTGTGTGAGCGTCCTTACAGAGTGTGGGAGTGTCCTTACAGAGTGTGGGAGCGTCCTTATAGAGTGTGGGAGCGTCCTTATAGAGTGTGAAAGTGTCCTTACAGAGTGTGGGAGCGTCCTTACAGATTATGTGAGCGTCCTCACAGAGTGTGCGAGCATCCTTACAGAGTGTGTGAGCGTCCTTATAGAGTGTGAAAGTGTCCTTACAGAGTGTGGGAGCGTCCTTACAGAGTGTATGAGCATCCTTACAGAGTGTGTGAGCGTCCTTATAGAGTGTGAAAGTGTCCTTACAGAGTGTGGGAGTGTCCTTACAGAGTGTATGAGCATACTTACAGAGTGTGGTAGCGTCCTTATAGAGTGTGGGAGTGCCCTTACAGAGTGTGTGAGCATCCTTACAGAGTGTGTGAGCGTCCTTACAGAGTGTGGGAGTGTCCTTACAGAGTGTGGGAGTGTCCTTACAGAGTGTGGGAGTGTCCATACAGAGTGTGGGAGTGTCCTTACAGAGTGTGTGAGCATCCTTACAGAGTGTTGGAGTGTCCATACAGAGTGTGGGAGCGTCCTTACAGAGTGTGTGAGCGTCCTTATAGAGTGTGAAAGTGTCCTTACAGAGTGTGGGAGCATCCTTACAGAGTGTGGGAGTGTCCTTACAGAGTGTGGGAGTGTCCTTACAGAGTGCGTGAGCGTCCTTACAGAGTGTGGTAGCTTCCCTACAGGGTGTGGGAGCGTCCTTACAGAGTGTGGGAGCGTCCTTTACAGAGTGTGAAAAGGTCCTTACAGAGTGTGGGAGTGTCCTTACAGAGTGTGTGAGTCTCCTTATTTAGGTAATTTATGACAGGTGTGAGCTTTATTTGGCTTTATTTGTGAATGTATATGAGTCAACCCTTCGTGTAAACCTGCACTCCATTGAAAATTAGCTTGCCCAAAATCTTAAAAGTGCCTCTTTCATCGTAAGTATGCTTTTACACGAAGGTTTGACTCATATCCAATCACAAATAAAGTCTCAGTTGCTTTTTGGCGAGAGTTTCACTTTAAGGCCCACTTCTGGGTCATTGACCCACCCGGCCTTCATGTGGGACATAAAAACATAGTTTTAATGTAACGACCTGGAGTGTTTCATGTGGCCACTTTTTTATGTAAACATTTGCAAAATGGACTGACAGGGAGGCACAATATATATCGGACAGTTAGGTCATTGACCAGATCGTTTCATGGTTGGTTATCTCTCTTCGCTCACTACATCTTAACCATCTGATGTGCACGAAATACAAGTTAATATAAAAATCTGAAATTATTGGGTATTATATCAGTGTCAGCCAGGAGAAGCAGGCAGTTACCGCTATTGGCTGCAAAAAAATCCGAGATGTGCAGATGTGCTTTCAAAGATGTGTTCACTGCATGTGTTTCATTTCAAAGTGATGAAAAATGTCAGCCGGAGAGCAACAGACAGAGTGACAACACTGCTGATTGTGGGTTTGAATCCAGCTACTGTGACTGTATGTGAGTCTTCATTAAATTCTTTCAGCAAATTGATCTTATCAGAAGAAGAATGTAATGCGAGTGAAACCCACGGGGGAAATTATTCAGCAAAAGTAATATCCAGAGAGGTAAAATGACAACGTATAATCACACAGGAAACCTTTGATTGGTAAAATGATCTTATATGCATAAAAAACCCAATACAGAACCTCCGGAAGGAGCGCAGACGACAAGAAGCTGTTTCCAGCTAATAAGAGGTTTATGCAACCAGGACTTGTTGTTGTTGTTTGTTAGTGACTCAATAAGGAATTGAGGTCAGCCTTCATTAAGAGTTCGCCCACAAGAAAAACTCACAATCTAGCGAATTTTCCGTTCATCTCCAGGCATGTTTATCCCCTCACGTCCTTATTCAGGTTAAACAATACAAAACTGATAACTAAACATGTTCCCACGCCCTCACAGCTCATAATGCACAGACTCACAGGAAATACATAATGCTGCGAGTCGTGACTGTGTGAATATGACTTCCAGCCGCCCCTCTGATCTGTTTCTGTACATTTTAGTGATTTCAGTGACTCATGCAACTAAAGTTACCGATGCAGGACCGATGTGAAATGATCAAAAGTTACAGACACGACAGGGGGAAAAGATTAAAGACTTTGAAATATATTACTAATATATACGTATTAGTCACTGCTGAGTAAACTGGGATGGTTGACAGTCAGCAGCATCATGTTCTGTCTTCGAACTTCGAGTTACAACTCGATCACCAGAATAAATGTTAGCTTCTGTAAAACCACTTATAAGTTCAAACTTTCTGTTTCGTTCTTGTCACAAAAACCTGGTTTGGCTTAAAATCTCTGGTTTGGTTGCCACAATCACAGATGGAGCTGTCCGGACTTTTATCCACAAACACGGCTTGAAATGTCCCAACGTCTCCGTCAGAATACCTGATTCTGTTGCCACAAACACAACTGGAGACGTCCAGACTTACTGCAGAAGAATATTCCGTCCTGTAAACACAAACGAGGCTGGAAATGTTCCCAGATCTGCTAGAAAACATGTTTTGTCGCCACAAATTTGATAGCATTCTTTTTAATAATTCACACCTTTACACACAGCCAGTATTCAGATTCACAGCGACTCCTGATGCCTTTGTTCTTGTTCTTGTCTGACTTAACTGCACAGCTGACCTAGTTATTACACCTCCGACAGTGATGAGCTCGACTGGGAGAAGCACCAGCAGGTTGGAGGTATGAGGAGGAAACAGCACGTCTGAATGCTGCAACACTCCGACTGACGCTGGCGACAAAAGAGCTCGTTCATCGAAGGGTTAAAGGTCGAGGACGGCAGCGTCGAGTTCAACATCAACATGTTCTTCTTCTCCGTTTCATTAGAGATGTTTGAGCTGACACGACAACACGTGTCGGTACTGAAGGTGTCTGATTTACTTCTAAA
>CAEMYA010000427.1:99459-140649 GCA_903131615.1 Diplodus sargus | reverse complement strand
TGTTCGGCTGTGAAACCATGAGTCCTGGCATTCATGTGGACGTCTCTTTGACAAACAGCAGTCACCCAAACACAGCTGCAGACCGAGTACACCCCCTCGTGGCAGCAGCACTCCTTGATGGCAGTGCCCCCAGCAGGACAACGCGCCTGCAATGCTGCAGAAACTGCTCAGGAACGACCCGGGGAACGTGGGTGTCAACCTGGCTTCCAGATTCCACAGATCTCAATCCAGCTGAGCTTCCACTGGATGCAGTCTGAACCAAGAACGATCCATGGGGGCCCCACATGGATGGAAGTTTGTTCTGACACATCCAACAGATGCTCAGCTGGATTGGGATCTGGAGAATGAGGAGGCCAGTTTGACACCTTGGGTTCTTCGCCATGAGGGGTTGTAGTTGGTCTGAACGGTGTTTGGGTGGGTGGTGTTTGTCAAAGAGGCTCCACAGAAATGACAGAGCTGAAAGTTTCCCAGCAGAACATTTGATTGAAACAAGATAGTCAATGCTCATTTCACTAGTCATTTGTTTTAATGTTGTGGCTAAACAGTGAAGATATACATGTTAAATAAAATATGATTATATCATTTATATTATATGTAAATGAGATCAAATAAATGCAGGCGTTTAAGACGTACTGTTTATATTTCGTCTCAGTAAATAAAACCCATTTAACACGTTGAACTGAAACAAGGCCAGTTGCCAAAAATATAGCACTTAGTAGAATCCATTTAAAATACTACTTTAACTTGCACATCACTTGTTTGCCTTTTTAAAAAGACAAACAGAAAGAGGGAGAGCGACTAGTGTCCCAGCAGTGACACTGTCGTGGCTTCTGCCAACCCAAATTGTTGGCATTCAACGACCTGTGAATGAGACTTGACGATCCTCTAGAATCATTTACTGATCTTAAAGTATTATTGAACTGCAGCTGACAAATCTCAAACTTTCTGCCTTTAATTTTTGCACCTGTTTTAGCACTGACCTTGTTGGACCAGGTGTCTCTCCTCTCTGGGTCTGACCACTTTACAGGTCAGAGCTGTTCCACCTGAAGCTAAAGACAAGTCCCACTGTTCACCTGGAGAGAGGAGGAAGAACTTTAATATAACATGATGAAAACATGCATATGTGTGTCTGTGTGTGTTTTTTTTTTTTTTGTGTATGTGTGTGTGTGTGTATATATCACATATATCATATATATATATGTATATATATATATATATATATATATATACATATATATATATATACACATATATATGGAAAAAGAAGATGTAATTAGATTACAGACACACAAAGTAAAAAGAGGATTTCTTACACGATTCTAATTTCATATTAAAGAATGATATAGCAGTCTGTAACCATGTGCATGACATCACTCCAGAGAACTCACACCACTCTGCACTGTAAAATCTATCAATAAATGTTTTTCTTAAAGGTAAACCAAATGTATTAAATCCTGAGAACATTTAGTGTTTTACACACAAGTAATATGATTTTAAAGTCTATCTTTTGACACACATGGAGTCAGTGCAGTGATTTGAATAACATATTAAACCAAAACTGAGACAAACACACTGAATACATTCTGTGCAGCTACACTGAGACTGCATATTGTGTGTTAAACTACTTTAGCTGCTCAGAATGACCTTCTAGATGCTGACATACTAACATACTCAGACATTACTAACACAACATGGAGTCTGTTAGCTAACTGTGCTGTACTCAGATATTCAGCTGTAACGATGCTAGTATTAACAAGCTAACATTACACAGCACGTGGCGTCATGCTAACACTCTCCCACAGACACACACGTCAGCTAACATGCAAACCTGTCTTTAAAACACGACGATTAAATGACCCAGTCGTCCTTATAAGCTCGTTATACTGTCAGAACCCAGTTAATGTGTCCTGACCCGTTAATAAAGGCAGCTGAGCCGCTGCTAACGTGTTTCCCAAACCGTGCAATGCATCGGCAACAACTTTAAAGTCAGCTAGCTAACATAGCATAACATAACCACTCACTGAAACTGACCTGCAAACGTTAGCTAACCAGCTTTCTAAAGAATACATACATTTCCGACTTCACCCAGAATAACAACTTGTTTTGAGAGAGTAACCGCCGTTTAATTAACTGTGCATTATTCATGTAATAAACATGGCAGAGATAAAACGACCAAAATCACAATGTTGTTTGGTGCACCGAGCAAAACACAATATCTGTCGCGGATTTAATTGGATGTAATTGAAGGATTGTGTTCCAGCAGAATTAACCTCAACACTTAACAGTTAAATGAGACCTCTTCAGCTTCTGTTCAGAGTTATTTCAGAAACATTTGAGGCAAACACAAATCTCACCGACATGAGAGGGAGGCTGGCTCTATTTTAACCCGCAGACAACATGACGGAGTTACTATGTGGAGCTCTGATATATGAAGGAACATCACCTGGGCTGATTACCTGAGATCTGTAGGTAATAACTGATCTGTACATCTCCCACACAGACATGAATACACCTGTACTGAGCAGGTAACTGGACACATAAAGCAGAATCATATAGAACAGTTTACTCACCGTGTTCGTGTCCTCAGAGAAGAGCCGCAAAGACCAGAGTGACGCTCTGTCAGCCTTATTATACACATCTTTGGTTTTGGAGGGAAATGCAGTAACTTCGCGCGGGAAACCGCCCCTTTTGGAGCGCACCACCTGGATTCGCCAGAAAATCTGTGGGCAGGACTTATTTGACCTAGTTTCTGTTGATCAATTCAGAGAGACCAATTGCTCAGTTGGTGCAGCATGTATATATAGAGGTTTTGCATCAGAACAGTTCAGCTCTGGCTCAGGATGTTTTACTGCGTCCTGTTTCCTGTGATTTCTCAAGCTGTTTTGTCAAAAGAGGCTAGACAATTAACTAATCAATTATTCATGAGTTTCAAATGTAGTCCTACACCTGCCATATTGGGGACCCACAGCTGTTTCAAACTAATGAATTAGTTTTATGCCAATCAGAAACACAACTCAAATTGAAACACTTGGTGTGTTGGTGGTGTTGGTCCCCAACATGGCAGGTGTAGGACTACATTTGAAACTCGTGAATACCGTTACCATAAACATGTAAATGCACAAAATGCATAGAATTATGTTATGTGGAAACCATATATATTCTATTGTGGAAACGTACGTGTTTGTTAAGCTTTTATTTTGGTGATTAAATAATTTCCGCTTGAGACTTCCGGTATGGATTGAATAAATGGCGGCTTTTATTTTGGTTTTATTTTGGTGATTAACCAACTTCCTGTTAGGACTTCCGGCATGGATAGGATATATGGCGGCGAGTGAAATGAACTTTATCTAATTAACTATTAATTTGCCAGTTATTGATGAAGTTTAACACATTCAAGTCAATTCTTCTTCTTCTTCTTCTTTTTCTTCTTCTAGGCAAGGCTACTTTCTTAGCATTATAGCCTACAAGGAAAAAACTTATTCCGTCACCAGTTTATGTTCTGGAGTTTAGAGTTTTACAGGAACAGTTGAAGTGAAAATGTTTATTTTTTTAATCCTGTCCCAGATCAGCAGCTGTAATTCTCAGTGACCGTCAGAAGGCGCTGGCGCTGTATACTAACCGCAATTAAACTTAAAGAAGAAGAAATCGACGACGACAACAACGAAGAAGAAGAAGAAGGAGGAGGAGGGAACCAGCTTGTCAATGGAAACTGAAAGCAATCACTGGCTCATAACAAGGTGGGCAGCTGCACGTTACCCTACACACAAACATCTCATATCGGGTTAAAACTTAGTTCCCTTTGTTATGAATTTAACGGTTTGTGTCTGCTAACTGTTAGCTAGCTTCACACGGTACCGTTTGAAACAAAACAGCCGCTGCTGCATCTGGACGGTTATGTTAGCTTCCGTTAGCTTCCTCACAGTAACACAGCTTGGACACGACCCTTTCAAGATTCACATAAGGTTATTAGTCTGCTAATGGTGCAATTCAAAGACTAAACAGTCGATTATTTTATTAATAGCTCTGCTACAAACGGACGAAGCTAGCTGTAGTGTTGTTAGGCTAACGTTAGAGCTAGCTTAATTAAGCTATCAGCCAGATTCAGGTGTGTTTCTGTTCTACGGTTGGCAGTCATGCTAAATTCCGTTCAGTAAAATGGCAGTTAAGATGTTAATCTTTATTTTTATTTGCTGGTTGGCGCCTGGCAAAAACTTTAATCTATAAATGATTGAAGAATATTTGTTATTTAATTCGGCATGCTTGTCACCAGGAATATATATAATTTAGTTATAACTGCGACGTGTAGGAAGTGTTTTATTTGTAATTGAGCCTCTCACAATGCGTTGAACTGGTGTAAGACATCTGTCAAAATCACACTATAATCAGTAAGAATGTTACTGTATTTGATCAAAAGCTGTTTGTTATTGTTATTAGATCTTTATGCCAACAGCCAAATTATTCAGTGAAAATTGGCTCAACAGTTTATATATGAACAACACATATTTAACATTAGGAAATAGTGAGAAACAAGGATTTGATATATCATTCAAAATACAGGACTTGCAATTTGTTGATGAAAGTTAAAAAAAAAAAGTCAGAAATATCATAACAAAAGCATTCCAGTGCCACAGAGACGTCCCGGCTTAAAAATCATATTCTCCAGATTTTATTTGCTTGGCTGAAACAACACCAAGGAAACATGACATCACTATTTTTGTATCTGTGAATACATAAAAGCACTATTTGTTGTTTTTCTCTGATAGAAACCTGAACGTTACACATCAGGTAAAAGTTTAAGTGCAGAAGATGTTAATAAGACTTGAACGTATGCATCCTCTCCAGGAGATGTTGACACTGTCGCTGATCTGAGCCAGAAGCTGAGCCGCCTGCAGTGTGAAGAGCAACAGGTGAAGCAGGTGTTGACACCTACAGAGTCTGGAACAGGAGGCCTGGTTCACCTGTGCAGAGAAACAGACGGAAGGAGGTGGACACGACGAGGACTGCAGATGGCTGGCTTTCTGGATAACTTCCGCTGGCCAGAGTGGGAATGCATCGACTGGGGGGAGAGGAGGAACGCTGTGGCTTCCATCGTCGCTGGAGTTCTGGTCAGTGGGTTTATTAGACTGACTGTTTGTGTGACAGTATGCAAAGACAAGATTGTGAAAATAATACGGTTGAGGCATAAGTTAGGTTATGACTGGGCTCCAACTACTGGTTTTACATTCCTAAACTGACTGACAGACATTCCAGTACCTACAGTTAATTAATGAGTCAGACATGTAGACACACGGTAACCACTCCTTTATCTGTTTTACTGTTCGCCTCAAAAAGATAGCTTCACTTTCACTTCAGAGGACATTTGACTCTCTTTCGCTGCATCCTTTTCTCAGTTTACAAACAACCAAACTGCATCACAGCCAACCTCTGGTGATTTCATCTCCACAACACTGTCTCACAAAATCAACATTTCAATGTTTTTCACTGTGTTGCTACATCATCATCTTAAAAAGCAGAAGTTTCTGTGTAAAAGCTGACGCATCAAGCCAGCGTTTGAACCTTTATACACTTTGGAAACGCTGATGAAAAAGGCTTTAATATTCGGGTCTGTGAGCAGAAAGAGAGAATACGTGTCTAATGTTACACGTTAACGTCTCCTCGAAGACGTATTCAGTCTTTAATGATGGTGTTTCTCGACATTTTCATTCAGGAATCACATCATCAAGTTACAGTGTACAATATTACACAGTATTTCCCAGTATACTTAGATTACATCATACGTGATGTGACTAATTATTCCTCTCAGGCTTGACTTGTCTGTGAGCAGCTGTTAAAGAACCGACATCATCTCCGTTGGTGACTAGACAGGATGCACATCCTGTATTCCTACAACCACGTTTTCTCTTCTCCCAGTTCTTCACAGGCTGGTGGATCATGATCGACGCAGCAGTGACGTATCCAACTCAGGAAGAGATGAACCACGCCTTCCACACGTGTGGTGTCTTCTCCACCATAGCATTCTTCATGTAAGTGCTGCACACGCGAGGGTTATCATCAGAGAATCAAAAATAATTGGCAGCGTTCAGTTGTTGGAAATGCATCATCTTCCTGTTGCTGCTGGTTGGATGTGTGTTGTGATTCTGGTGAGCTGGTGAAAAGTCCTAAAAAGCGACGAATACATAAAAAAATGTACAGAAATAGTTAGAAATAGTTTATTTTAAATTGCAGGTCTCGACAGTAACATTAGTTGTAGCTTTGAACTGCAGAGAGTAGCAAAGAGATTCATCAACTCGTAACAATCAAGAGTCAGTTTTAGTGAAACGCAACTGAATTATTTACTTCGATCGGTCTCCTCACGAGGACAGATTCTCTCCCTCAGCTAAAGGCTGCAGGTTTACTGTAAGTGAGCTCAGCCGCTGTTCATCTGATTTGAGGGGAAGATCAATAATATCTAGAAACTGATGTGGGGTGTTTGAGGACAATCTTTGAAACTCATTTACGAGAATATACATGTACACACACACAACCTAAGAATCTAAGCTGACAGTGCTACACAAAATGAAGCTGGAGGTTTGGAGATGAAAAAATAACAGGAAGTTCTGTATAAAATGACTTCGTTTGGATCCCTATTTATTGTTTTGAAAGATTTTTAAAACCTTTTTCTGAAGCTTTCAGTGGCTTCCCATGTTTCACATTCTATTCATTCGATTCAGAAAGACAGAAAAAATAACCTTTGACTCTGTTTACGTCCTCCATGATGAGCAGAGACAAATGTCACCGATGCCACAGACTGAAAATAATCATTTTCTCCAGGTAGCTCCGCACATGGATCAACAGCTGCCAGTCTCACAGCTGATTGTATTGAGTCCAACATTTTGTACATGGACGCTGCTTTGTTACTGCCAAGTGTCTCTTCCCCTTTCATGTTGTGTGATCTTCTTGAGGTCAGGCTTACAGGATTTGAGACACTTCCTTTTTGGTTATAGGTTAAAAAAAACCCTGGACATATCTCTCAGCATCTTCTGAAAGGAAACAGGAAGTTCTCAAGAGAACTGAAACTTCAGGCTCTCGCTTTTTTTTCCTGCATTTTCCTGCATAGCTGACTGTGTCTTTTATTTTCAGGATCAACGCAGTTTCTAACGGCCAGGTGAGAGGAGACACGTACGGAGAGGGCTGCCTCGGCAGGACAGGTGTGTAACAGTGTCTAACCCGGAGAGGAGACGTTTGAGACTCTGTATTGATGTGTAATGTTTCTGTAGTCTCAGTTTTGTTTAGTCTGTTTGTAGCAGGTTTGGCTCTGATTCATCAACAGTTAACAGTCAGAAACAAGCTGCTGGGTTCCCAAAAGAAAACCTTTTCACCAACCACCCACACAAACCACATCGACATGAGGTTTAGTTATGTAGCACCTTGGTAAAGGTTTCCTCTCCTCAGCTCTCCTCTCACAGAACTGCAGTCGTCAATATGAGCAGATTTATTGTGACTTTCATCGTGTTCATGACCTTTTCTGACCCAGTTGGCTCCATGTTGGTTCTGGTGCCGTGTTGATGAGACGATGTAGTTCACTGAGCTTTAACTCAAAACTACATGAGGTTTGACTTTAATTACAACAAACTGACAAACATCATGTGTGAGATTCCTGACCCAGTTCAGACCGGATCAGTACTTTATCTGTCTCTCCTCAATCACTCCCAGACAAACGTTTGATCAGATAACGTCCCCTGATGGAAACAGGAAGGGGCGGGGCTTCAATCCGTCTTTGTTTATTGGATGAACTCGTGTTGATTGAAGTCTGTTGTTTAAAGTCTCTGTGGTGCCGACTCGTCTGAAATGTTCCTGTGCTGATCGTTTGCTTCTTTACTTTCTTTCCATGTTTTCTTTTTTCCCATATTATGTAAAATGGTGATTAAACAGGTCGTTCTCAACACTGAGAAGTAAATAAATATTATCCAGTACTGTGCAGATATTCTGTCAGTTTCTGTTCTTTTAACTTTCCATTCAGCTTAATTGATCAGAATTATCTCAATTGCTGAAACAAGACCTGTATATTCAGGTTCTGTCTCAGTAGTGTCCAGGTTAATTGAGGCCACTGCAGCTCACTTTATAGACAACGTGATACAATATTGTGTCTCATATTTGGAACAGCGCTCCACCGTCTGAGATACATAATTGAAAAGCACTTTCTGTGCACGTCACGGCTTCAGTTCAGCATCTGATCACTCAGAGTCTGAAATGGAAAAAGACATGTGTGTTTTATAAACTGTTTAAAGACAAAATCCTGCTCAGAAACCAACTGATCAACAAGCTGGGTGTAAAATATAGGTCATTGTATTTTAAATCACAGAAAACAAACATTTTAAAATATTACTTATACACCTCTGCTCTGCTTTTATTTGATTGGCTCGTGATTTAAAGGATGACTGGTACTGTGTGCTCAGCTGTCGGTGTGTTATCGTGTGTTCTCACAGGAGCTCGTCTCTGGCTGTTCATCGGCTTCATGATGATGTTCGGCTCGCTCATCGCCTCCATCTGGATCCTGTTCGGAGGCTACGTGGTGCCGAGTGAGTGAACAACGCCTGTCGTTACTCCTTCTCTCGTCTGGTCAAATGTCTTATTTGGTTTTCAACTTTGGGATTTGGATGTGATTTTAAGTGTTGTTCCTTCCTCGCTCAAAATAAGAGAAGTCGAAAATAGAAGAGAAACGTCCCAAACCTCAACCCCTGAAGCAACTACAGGACCAAACAACAGTCATGTGCTAACTCGTCGTGTCTTTGGCAACTTATCTGAGGAAAGACATGCTGAAGTTATACGTAGCTGTCCTACTGACAGAAGTCTGACCTTGTTTTTAAAAAAAACAACTCTAAAACTGATGTATCAGCGAGTGGATCTTCTGTAGTTTAATCTTTTAAGACTTTATATTGCCCCTGATAACCTCCAATTAAATAGAGATTAATGATTGGGAAGACGACTTCATTCACTCATTAATTCATCAGCTAATCCTCTCAGCTCTCATCCATTCATACATAATTCTGTTTGTCTTTATTATCCCGTCAGCTAGAAATCTATAGCCGCCTCTTTTCTCCTCGTTTATCTCACCCACACAATCTGTAATCCATCAGGAAGCGCAGGTCTACCACATGGTTCAACACGTCTGATGTCGCCACAATCAAATAGGATTACTCAGGTTTTAGATATGACTCGAGCTGCATCAACGCTAATGCGGATCAGTTTAGACACGCAGCTTTCCTTGTTAGATTTGTCGCTCCGCCAGCAGTCAGCCAGTGTTTTCCAGCCTCACAGACCTGACCTGGTGTTTGTGTCCAGATCAGAAACTCTCTGCTGCTTTTAATGTCAGCTTATTCTGAGAATAATAAACTATGACATGCTCAGTGAACTCTGTAGTGACGCTGCTAAAAGCCTGTTAATAACAAATAAAAAGCACAGACGAGTATTAAAGACTGATTGTTGATGTATTCATTCGTCCTGTTCATAGCGGCGATGCTCTGGATTCCAGTGTCCTGTGCTTGTCACCATAAAGTTTTATTTCTGCAGACTTTTGGTTGAGGTGTCAATTGTCGCCGACCTGTCAAAGGTGTTCAACATCCAATAATGTTTCAGTACAGTAAGATAATAAAGAGACTTTCTGTAGTCTGTTTAGAGAAATACAACGTCCCTTTAGTTATTATTTCATTACTGACTGTGATTTTGTTTTGTGTTTTGATGTTTTAGAGAAAGAAGTGGCTCCCGGGCTGGCTGTGTTCTTTCAGAACGCATTCATCTTTTTTAGGTGAGTACGGGAACATCATAATCAAAATCTGAGTGTGAAGTGAAACACAGTAGACGTGGGAGTGTCACTCCATGGACCGTGTGTGTGACGTGTTGGGAACCCCCCACTGATCAGTTTGCTAAAAAGCGAAGCTGCTGTGTTGTTATTCTACTAGCATGATGGAGCTACAAGTGATTGTTTATCCTCCTCGATGGATTGAAAATAATAGTAAGCAACCAGGATGAGCCAGATCAATACTGTGTTTTTTTGAATGAGACCAAACCAGTGATCACGACGATGACGCCACACAGAGACGTTTGTTCTGATGTGATGTCACGTCTCTGCCACAGTCGGTTAAACATGCCTTCCTACAGTGATCAGCTTCCAAAGGTGTCTTTTCAACTGGTGCGCAAAGCCAAACTGAGAGTAAACACATGACACACAGCGTTACAATCTGCTGTGGTTTCAGTCATAAATGCTTCGAGTCTGATCGGCAGCGCCGGCCGCCACAAGACAGCGTCAGGCTGCGTGTCTCCAAAAGTAGCACCGCCGCAGTCAAAACAGATTAGCCGCGTTAAAATGAAAAGAAAAGACCTTCGTTTTCACTGCCTGATTTGATCTGAATCAGTCTACAACATGAAACCTAAATCAACCTTGTACATGATCAGATATTAAAACACTGCCTGTCTGTAAACTACCAAGATACAAGATTTCTCTGAAACGGTCCAGAACAAACGGGTCAAATGTTCACGTGGGATGTTACGGTTTGACAGAGCAGGTTTCAGCTTGTATCCATTTTCAACCAATGAACCTGATCGTGAGCGTCGCTTACTCAACAACTACAGCTCAGTATCATTATCAGTAACAGGAAATGTCTTGCAGCTACACGTTATTTCCAGTATGGGTGTGACTCAAGTGATAGTTACCAGGAAATAGTTTTGTCCATCACCTACACGCATGTTTGTAGATACGTTTATTTGATGCTATAAAAAGGGGCTTGGTCCTCTGCGATGTTGGTTTCCAGGAACCTTTAACTGCTCACCTGCTTCACTGGGAGGATCTTTTTTTTGCTGACGTCGTTCTCTGCAAGATTATAGATTTCATCCTGATGTGAGAAACTGATAATGATGTCCATTAAAAAATATCAGATGTGACGATCTCGGTGGTCCATTAAACTTCTTGTGCTGACGTTGTGTTTCTTCCTCTCGGTCTCTCTGCAGCACTCTGATCTACAAGTTCGGCCGGACTGAGGATTTATGGGGTTAGAGGGTTTGTCTTATTGCTGACTGTCTGTATTAATGACACACAAACACACACAAATGTGCAGTCAGTCAACATGTTTTGTAACCAGCCCAAACACACACACACACAAATCCACAGATTGTTTTATAAACTGCATTTGCTTTTTAAATAGAAATACATCATTGCTGCTACACACACACACACACACACACACACACACACACACTTTAGTTCTCAGTAGTTTTAGATGCTTTTGTAAATGACTCATTCTGTGTCTGTTCTGTCCTTGAGAAAAAAAAACTTTTCACAGTGTTTGTATTTAAAATGAGGGAACCTTTTTTTGTTTCGGACAAACTGGAGGAACTGGTTCATGTTCTTTGTTTCATTGTACGTCAGGACCGGTTCAGACCCGGTGTGAACACCCGTCCTACATCATTCAACCACAGCTCTTACAGTACAAGCGCGAACGTCCCAAAGACTTCCTCTCAAAAAGAGGCCACAGACACATGCAGGTACAACCACTGCATCACCAGACTCCCTTAACAAATAGCACGATTTAAAGAGTTGTTCAGTGAGGAGAAACTCAACAAGTTCTGTGTAACGGCTACGACAATTTCTAAACCTTCTGTCTCCTTCATGTTCTGATTTAATGCAGAATTTCCAAGAAGGGAACTAGTAACCACAACATCACCAGACCCCCTTAACAACTGAAGTGTTCTAAGAGTTGTGGAGTTAAACAAACTTTCTAACCATTGTGTAACACTTTCTTTGATAAATTCTAAATCATTGTCTCCATTGTTAAAGTCTCACCGGCCGACATTTAGCAGCTGTTTGAACTCACTGTTTACACTGATTTTAACATTTACACTCATTTATGAAAGAAGAAACAATTTATTGTAAACAGTTAACGTAATAGACCATTTCTGGGGAGATGTCCCCAGACTCCCTTTTTACAAATTGTGAAACTTTGTCGCTGACAAATTCTGATTTATTTGGTCCTTATTTTGACTGACTGATACAAATACAGTAAACAGTAACCACAGTAAAAGTCCAGTTCTTGGAGAAATTCCCCAGCCTCCCTTGAAAAATCACTTGATTTTGAGAGTTGCTGAATGAGGAGAACTTTGTGAAACAGCGACAGTGAATTCTAAATCACGTGTGCCTTCTCTTCAATTCGGTATTAAATGTTATACAATCTGTTTGTTTTTTTTACTGAAAACATGCCAAATACAGTTAACAGTAACCAATATAGGCTGCTCCCCAGACTCCCTTTGAAACTCTTAACATTGAACCAATTTCTTTAGTTTAATAGACTTAAAAAAATATTGTGAAACGTTGTCTCTGACAAATTTATTATTTGGGTGTTCTTCTAAATTCGGCTTTAAACGTAATCCATGAACTTGTTTCTTTCCGTGTAAAACTGTCTGTTACGTCTAAAGTGCGTCTTTCTAGACTCCCTTGAAAAAAAACAAACACTCATTGTTGCGAGTGGTTGAAACACAGGAAACGTTTCAGACAAGTTCTTAATCATTTCGGCCTTCTTGTAAATTCGGCAAATAACATTTAGTTCCTTGAGTCTTTGGGCTGAAAACTGCCCGTTTGTTCCCGTGATGTTCGTGTTCGGTTGCATTTAAAGTGAGGCGGGAACTTCACAAGCGGTGGATCAGGACGGATGTGAATACAAGGTCTGAACTGAGCCTCTCAGATGCTTCTCAAGTGTTCATTCATGCATTTATTCAGTGTGTTGGGGGTCACAGTGTATTTTCACTGTAGTGAATCAAAAAGGGAAGATCATTGTTTGTATGAGGAGATAATTTATTGCTATAAATGCGTTTAGAAGTGGCTGTGAGCGAACAAAGCCGCTCCTGCTGTCTCGACTGAAGCTGCTCACTCGTTCAGCACATGCACTGGATTTTAATTAGATGATTGTTATTGTTTCTGATTCTCGTATTAGGGTCAGTTTCCTGTTGACAGATTAGTCGCTGTCGTTCTGCCTCAGGATCGAGTGTATTTTTTAAAAAAATAGCCTGTTTTGTCTTCTTGTACTTTCTGTCCTCGTTTAGCTCGTTTCTACCAGAAAATGTCCTGTACAGTGAGATGTAAGTATTCAGTATACTCTGGATTTCTTTTTTTTAAGTGGCCATTTTAAGTATTTAAGCATTTGGAACAAACCTTGTGAAGCTTGTCAATCAGACTGCTGTAGTAAAGGCATTAAACAGACTTCTTTACACTCCTTGCTTTCACGAATCGATCATTTTATAATGTCTGAAAGATACACTTGTACCTTTTTAATGCTTTGACTTGCATGGAGGTAAAATCAGATGGGAAGTGGGATTCGG
Source organism: Diplodus sargus (assembly GCA_903131615.1). NCBI lineage: Eukaryota > Metazoa > Chordata > Actinopteri > Spariformes > Sparidae > Diplodus > Diplodus sargus. The sequence goes on along the minus strand of CAEMYA010000427.1, from coordinate 127,305 downwards.
GGGCACTGACCAACATTTTTAATCATTCGTCTGACTTATGTGAAAAATAAAGAAAATGTTTTATTGGAAGCTGGAATCTGACAATTATTGAGACGTGTCCACAGCTACTACATTCGTTTAGGAAAATGCTGCAACGCAATGGACGACAAAATGTCCCCCAACTCTCCATCAGTGTGTGGGAGAGTAGACTGGTCCTCTGAATTAGACACAACGATGGGATGAAGGTGAAGTGACACGTCATGACGCCGTCTGTCAGCACGTCTTTTATTCATTATTTTTTGGCTCTGGACAAAACTCATCAACACAGAAAGTTGGTTAAGGTACAAATGAGTAAAAAACAACAACAACAGTTAGCAGTGTTGGTGGAGAGAAGACAGACAAAAGGCAGAAAAACCTCTTCAAAAACAGTCCAACAGGTGAGAAGAGGCTCCGGTATAATTGGACGATAAAGATTGATTGTCATGGACAGATGACGGATCGCCGCCTTCAACCTCTGGTCACGTGCTTTTTGCCTGACTTGGACATCATGTCCTCAAACGACGTCCGAGTCCAACAAAAATCAATTTCCAACTGTTCCTTATTGTGAGGGAGCGTTACCATGTTTTTTTAAAAAGGTGCAGTGTGTAAAAATCGTCCACCTGTTGACAGATAGTCCAAACCAACAGGGAGGCAGCAGATCACCAGAGTCACGCTGAGTGAAGTCACAGGCGCGTAGAGCTGATTGTTGGAGTTGGACAACAAAAATTAATTTCAAGTTCAGACGTGATATCAGAGAGGCTCGCCTGTGACCCTTTGCACAGCAGACATTTCAACTTGTTAGAGCTTTTGCATTAGATCTTTACTAAAGTGCATATAAAACACATTAAATCACATTATTATCATAACCTGATTATTGTGGTCACGTAAACAGGCCTCGGTGTTTAAAACTCCACTCGAGCCTTTCTAGCTGTGAAAAGGGTCTGTTGTGTTAGACGCTGCTAAAGTTAGCATGCTAACAAGCTAGCAATGGCCCATCCTATCCCATAACATCACTGCAGGCCACTAGCTGCACAGCTAACCAAGCTAACTAGCTATCTGGTGATCTTCCCCTGATAAGCGAGCTGCGGGGATTCCCTGGTTCCCTCTCAGGCAAACTCATTTCCAGGTTTTAACAGACTATTTGTTTGCAGCATGACTTTGATCTGTGGTTTATTTTTACATTTTGCACCTTTTGTAATGATTGAGAGGTTGCTGACGCCTCCGTACAGTCTGTGCTGTGCGTTAACAGTTTTACACTGGTAAAATTAATGCTGTGATTGTTAGAAGCTGCTGCTGATCTGGTTGTATAATGCTGACAAAAGTGCTTAGAAATGGACATAAACAGATAAAATAGTGTACAGTTGTAAAAAAAAAAAAAATCAGCAGTAGTCTCGCGGTTTCTCTTCCTCTTAAAACTAGTGTGAAGTCGACGTCTATGAGCAGCTGTTCTCATCCTGTGTGATCGCCGTCTGCGTGTTGGTTTAATGGTTTCTGACGATGACTCTCCACAAGTCAAAGTGCACTTTGACATCTTTCAACTTCTCCTGAAAACAAGACGTTTTCCACAGTCGATGCTCGATTTGGCAAACGCGAACTTTAGACCTCGGTGATTATATTCAACATCTACGATTTGTAATTTGCAGCAGTATTAAATCAGATGAGAGCGGCGATGAGGACGGCGATGAGCTCGCTGTCTGGAGCGTTCTGCTGAATAGTTCAGTTGTTTCTCTCCTGCACTGAAACCTGAACGTAGCGCTGGTTAGAGTCTGTGGTCAGGTCAGCACAGCCGAGTCCAGCTGGCTCCAGCAGTCCGAGCCGGGTTACTCCACCGTGATGCGAGAGATGACATCATACTGCTCCTCACTGGGGCTGGTGGAGACGAGATGGTGGACATACGAGTTGAACTGGAACAACTGGAAAACACAAAGATACGGTTTGTATTATAACTCCTCTGTGCACACTGAAGTGTGTCCAGACATGTTGTTTGTGATCAGCTGCTCTAAATATGCTTTATGATCTCATGTCCAACATCAAGGACAGACAGAAGGTCCACTAAACATTTCTGGAGCTCAGTTCCAGAAATGTTTAGTGGACTAAATGTCTCTCTCTCCTATCAGTCACATGACCTCCTCATTAATGTAAAGCAGACTGTGTGAACCATTGTAGCCAACAACAGCTGTGTGTGTGTGTGTGTGTGTGTGTGTGTGTGTGTGTGTGTGTGTCCTCACATCTGGTGGGATCTGGCAGGGCGGCTGCATCAGCCGTTTGATCTCCTTACAGTGGAAGATGAGGACGTACGCCATCAGGAGTCCCAGGACGAAGACGCAGGCGACGGGCACGGCCACGGCTACTGCGATTTTTGCGTGGGTCCACTCGTTTTCTGGGAAAAACACACGAAGAAGACAAACAATCCATGAAAACACTAATGTGAAGTCCGATCTAAATAGTTTTCTGTCCTGTGTTGATGAACTGGTGGGAAAATAATGTTTTGCCACAATCTTTCTAAATTCCTTTATTCTGTTTTGTAGCAGATTTTTTCTCCAGAAAACAAACTTTTTCCTCAGAGAACAAAAAAAAGTTTCTCGTGAAGAGGAGGAAAAAAATATGAAGAAGGAACGCAAAGTCATTCAGCAGAAAAAAATCCAAATGAAAACAAAAAGTTTTCTCTGACAGAATATTGTGGTTAAACGTAATTTTTCCACCACTTTTAAAAACCTTTATTTCCCCAGAAGGAAAAAATTTAAAAGAAATTCCAAGTGATTTCTTCTCTCCTGAAAAAAAGTGTTTTGCTCAATTTCACACGTGTGTATATATATATATATATTTTTTTTTTTATGTATTTATTTTTTTTATTTCGTGGATGTAAAAACAAATTCTGGAACTTGGACATTTTTTTCCCACAGAGTCATTCTCAAGAAATTTCTTTCAAGAAGAAAAAAAATAATCCATCTGTGAAAGCACATTTTAAAAAAATTATCCCCCAAAAAGTAATATTTTACTCTTTTTCAAAAAAATTTAATCGGGAGGAGAAAATGTAAATGTGTGAAACAAATGACTGGAAATATTTTTTCAGGAGACAAATTTTTTAAAAATAATATTAAAAAATATCATCTGTGAAACCAAGCAATTTCTTTTTCTCCAGATAAATATCTATTATTTATTAATGTTTCACATGAAATCTTTTTTTCTATTTTATTTTTCATTTATTTAAAAAACTCTGGAACTTGGGAAGATCGTCATTTATCCACAGATGGATTTTCTTTCTGCTCTACCAGTGAAACCAGCTCTAACAGGGTCTTACTTGTCTCGGGGATGAGCACACAATGGATGCAGCTCGGCACCCCGACCGGATCTCCGAAGTAGATGTGCTGGACCTTCACACAGTACCGCTCTCCCTCCTGCAGCCCGTCGATGGGCATTGAGGCCTTGCTGTCTTCAAAGGTCTGCAGGGGAGTGGAAGGAGTTTGGATTAACACATAATACAGACAGAAGGTCAATATTCACTCTTCACTCAACAAATGTTGTTTCCACAGATTATTTTCATCATCAAATCATCTGCAGGGTATTTTTATGATTAATGGAATGAACTATTCAATTATATAATTATTACATTTATGAAAGAAGACGACACGTCTGATACAGACGACTTCTTGGAGAAAGTCACCAGACTCCCTTTAAAAATCACACAATTTAGTGAGTTGCTGAATTAGGAGAAACTTTATAAACGCTTTCTCTGATCAATTCTTCATCATTGGTGCCTTCTTGTACATTCTGCAAATGTCCTACATTATGATCTTTGTTTGTTTGTGTCCTTGATGTACGAGTTCATTTAAATGTAGACTGTGGCAGTGAGATGTGGTCCCTCAGGATGGATGTTTAAACCAGGTCTGAACCGCTTCATGGTCTGAGATCGTGGTGTATTATCTCCAAACTGATGAGGTTCCTCACCTTCAGCGGCTCTCCTTCCTTCCCGTAGTACACTCGGTGTTTGGCATGGTCCATGTGTACCCTCATGAGATCGTTGTCTCTGCTCAGATGTACCATCAGTGACCCGGGCTTGGCAGTCAGAACAACTTCAGGAATGCAGGAATCACCTGAGAGAGCGCAACAAGCACCGTGAAGATCAGGACAGATCCACAGCAGGCATTACGGTGCACTTAAACACATCACTCTGTGGTTCACACCATGGTTAAGCTGGTTAACGCCCAGAACCACATGACAGACAGCGTCACCACGATTCTGATGTGCCATCTCAAACAAGCCCACTCAAACTATAGAAAGCCGACGTAACTGAAAGTAAAAGTTACCAGTCGTGGGTCTGAAATTAGTCACTTCCTGACAGTTAGACCGCTGTCACTTCACACCTCTGAACCTCAGGACTGTATTCACGAGTGTCTTATTTGTTTGTAGTACCGTTTTTAGTGGAATATAAAAGACAACAGCATCGTAAGCTGCACACGTCACAGACACTCGTACAAACTGAACGATACAAACAAGATAAAAAATAAAGAACTGAAGTGAACAATAGTAGTAACGCTGCCAAAGATCCTTTATTAAGTTCCATGGGAAGATGTTTTACCAGAAAGAGATGTGAGAAACTTTGTACCAAATCTCTAGTCGTTACCTGTTGAATCACTGAAGTTATATTAATCAGCATTATTTCTATTTTCCTTATTGTGGGTGCAGGTGTTGGTTTCTCACCGTGATTGCTGCAGGCTTCAGCCTGGCTGGACTTCAGCCCTCGTCTCTCTGCCTGGATACGCAGCCTCACGCAGCCCAGCTTGTTCACGGCTTTCAGCGACGTGACATTACATGAAGGAGAAGATATCTTCATGCAGGCTGGAACTTTGATCCACTCGTTACTGTCAAAACTGAGGACAGAGAGCAGAAACAACAAGAGGTTATGAGAAATAACTGGACTGGTGTCCTATGGGGGCAGATTCACAGGACAGCCATCAGACCTCACCTGCTGTACGTAACCGTGTAGGTGACATTTGTATCCTCGGTGCCGGGAGTCCAGTTCAGCAGCCAGTTATCAACTTGGATGTTCTGAGGTGGTGCTGGTGGCACCTCACACAGTACTGGGAGTGACGGGAAAGGACACGGAGAGATCAGCGGATAAGATTATGTGTGACAGGAATACGAGAAAAAGACTCATTTCCTGCAACTGTATTGATTAAATCTGATCTTTGAAGGGTTTTTTTTGTCTCTTCTGAACAATCTTAACTGTTTTCTTTATACTTTTATATGCACAAAATCATTCAAATTTAATTAAAGCTCCTTAATTGGCCACTATTGCTTCACTTTCTTGCACTTTTCTGTCCTGATTAAAACTATTAGTTTGGTTAAAATTGGACGTAAAACAAGAGTGTGTGATTCATAAAACTACAGTCGTCTGTTTCCTGTGAACTGCCAGTGAAAACTGATGTTTCTGATAACACTTCTGAGTATTTTATCAATTTAAACTGTTAATCAGATTACACAGTGTAATGTTCCTTTAAGGAACAACATTTCACAATGGTAGATGCCAATTTTACCACAATAACTTCTATAAAATAAAACATTGTTATCTTTTATCTGACACATTCAAATCAACCAGACTCTACTTATGAAACTCACACTTATAGTTTGATTTTATATTAAATTTAAAGTGTGGGTTTTATGAGTGGAGTCTGGTCTGTGTTTGTTTGATGGGTTCAGTTTAAGCCGATTTTACCACAATGCCTTATTTCACAAAATTTTAACATTAGATCATGTTATATGTGACGGCCAACTCCACTGACAGCGTGATCTTTAAATGGCGAGTTTTTGAAATGGAGTCTGGCTTGCTAGCTTACAACACTTTGCTAATATAAAAGGACTTGTTGTGGACCGCCCGGTCCGGGCCTGTGTGTGTTAGCTTGGCTAAATTCGGACGGAATCCATTTGTCACATGCGCACAGACACACGAAGAGGATGTTGCCTCATAGTTAACAAACACACACACACACACACAAACGGCTAGGCTAGCCATGCTAGCTAAAATCGAAACGGTTTTAACGGTTATTAACGTCTCTTACCTCGAGCGACGAGCTGGACGCACAGCGCGATGACCAACATCGTGACGGCGTCATTTCACAGACGGAACCGAGTCTGGGTCAAACATGGAGGCAGGGACGAATCCGTCTCCATGTCGGCTTAGAACAACTGTCACGTCAACTCACGCTCGGCCGAGACCCAACTTCTCCAATTCAGGAAAGACGAAAAATGGGAAGTAACGTCCTTCAGATTTTCCGGCCACGCCCTCTTAAAGGAAACATCACCATATAATTATCGTACCTGACGTCATAATGAGCGTAATAACCACAACAATGCATTTCTTTGCTTGTTAATCAATCTTAATTAGTAATTGGAGGGCAGAGCATGACCCGCCTACTATAGATGATGTTAAATCTAAATCTCAAAATATTTTAAACATAATAATAATAACACAAAAGATCTTCAATCCAAAAACCTTATGTAACCTTATTATATTTATTCTTTTAAAACAACTCAAGTATCAAAGTAGAGGATGAAGTGTTTCAGTGGCTTCACCTCATCGAGTCAGAAGAAAGGACGATAATTTAATTTAATTTATTTATCTGACCCGGTGAAACAAAACTTTTTTTTCAGATTTGTTTTCTTCTGTATAACAGAGTGTAAAAAAATCAGAACAAAGATCGGAATTTTTTTTAAACCGAGCAATTTCTTCCTAATTTTTTTTTCGACCAAGCGATATTTCTTTTAATTTTTTTCAAAATAGAAATTCAAGATACTTTTCTTTCATGTTTGAAACCAACCGAACACAATGTTTTTCAAAATTATTTTTTATGATCAGAAATATTTTGTTCTTGTTTGAAATTGACCAAAAACAAAAACAAAATTCAGGATGTTTTTTTTTTTTTGGTTTTTTTTTTGCGATTTTGTGAAACCAAACTTTTTTTTGTTGTTTTTCTTCTGAGAAACAGAGTAAAAAAATAATTCAGGAAATTTTCTTTTTTTCAGATTTGTTTTCTTCTGTATAACAGAGTGCAAAAAAATCGGAACAAAGATCTGAATTTTTTTTTAAACCAAGCAATTTCTTCCTAATTTTTTTTACTAACGGAGCAATTTTTCTTTTAATTTTTTTCAAAAAAGAAATTCAAGATACTGTTCTTTCATGTTTGAAACCAACCAAACACAATGTTTTTACAAATTATTTTTTATGATCAGAAATATTTTTGTTCTTGTTTAAAACTGAGCAAAAACAAAAACAAAATTCAGGATGATTTTTATATTTTTATTGTTTTTGGCGATTTTGTGAAGCCAAACCTTTTTTTCAAAGTTGTTTTTCTTCTGAGAAACAGAGTAAAAAAAATAATTCAGGAAATTTTCTTTTTTTACCAGTGAAACTGAGTGAATATTTTTATTTCTGTCAGAATTTCTTTGCCTTGTGTGAAATCAATTGAAAACAAAAATAATTGTTCGTATTTTTTTATTTTATTTTTTTGCATCGGTGAAACCAAACAATCATCAGTATTTTCTGTGTCATAATTCCTATTTGAATTTGTTTCAGTGTGTGAAATCAAATAAAATCAGAATTCAAATCAGACTTTTTTTTCACATGTGAAACTCAACAGGGGAAAAAATCTTCTGACTCTTTTCTTTCCCTTTGTTTCACACTACAAGAAAAAAATTCCCTGAACTTTTCTTTTCAATCGTTTCAAACATGAAAAAAAGACAGAAAATCTGATTTTTCCTGTTTGTGAAACCGAGAAAAAAACATTCAAGATGATATTTTTTTTCCATCAGTGAAATCAACAAACGTTTATTCTTATTTTGTCAGAAATATTTTTTCTTGTGTGAAACCGAAGTGAAACTATAAATACAGGACTTTTTATTTCACGTGTAAAACTGAATTAATATATTTTTTTCTGATTTTTAAAACTGAGTGAAAACAAACAAAATTCAGAATTTTTGTCTGAAACTGAGCTATTTATTCATATTTTTTTCACCTGAGCAATTAAAAAAAAAATTTAGAATAAAAAAAATGATATTTTTAATTTCATGTGAGAAACTGAGTGAAAGAAAAAAAACAATATTCAGGATGACTGAAAACCAAACTTCAAAATTTAATTTTCTTTTAGAATTATTTTATTCTTGTGTTTGAATTTGTTCTGTGTCAGACCAAGCAAATAAATAAATAAATAAATAAATAAATAAATAAGGATGAAATCAGGTTTTCTTTTTCTTTTTTCAGAATACTTTTTTCTAGTGAAAAATAATATTTTCTTGTATGAAACTGTTGTGATTTTTTCTGTGTGTGAACCAAGTTACTTGGTTTCACACATGACAAAAAAATGTCTGCTGAATTTTTCCTCACACAGGGGAAAAAAGAAAATCAGATTATGAGTGAAACTGAGTGATCTTTGTCGTTGTTTTTTTCCCCCTTGTGTTTTAAACTGTGCAGAAAAAAATTCAGGATGAATGAAACAATCATTTGTTCATGTGTGAAACTCAGAGGGGGAAAAAGAATCAGAATCTCTCCACACGTCTGACTTCAGGTCCCAGCAGCCGGTTTAAGGTTTTAATGTCTGACATTTTTCCCAGCAGACTGAAATAAGAAGCAGGATGTGACAGACTGTGCTGCTTCACTCTGTTTTCTTGAACTGTGACTTTTGGTAAAGATCACATTTGTCCAGGAGAAAGAAAACAACCCGACAGGACACAGAAACACCAGCAGAGGGCGACATGGACCAGCAGGAGGCTCAGCTCGGTCCAACACGGTCTTCATTACAGAGGAACCAAGTCCAGAGTCAGTTTGTTTGACACAATGTGGACTTTGAAGCTGCAGGCAGCCATAAACTGTAATAGTCCTCTGGCTTTAGTTTAATGTTTAAGCCAAAGACTAAATTAACATGAACTTTATTGTTCAGGTGTGTCTCGCTGCAGCGAGTCGGCCTTTCAGTTTCATTATGACACAGATGCCAACAAGTACAGACCAGCACAGACCAACACAGACCAGTTACCCTCCAGTGAGGCATCAGTGCAGGATACCAGTTACTCAGAGACTTGTCTTTAAATTCCTGCCACTCTCCAAACAGCCACATATTAATTTATTCACATGACTTTGTAGGAATCTGTTTCCAATCAGACGTTAAAGAGTTTGGTTTTGTGTATTTTCTGTATTTTGACCATGAATAAGTTTCTAAACGCAATAAAACATGAAAACAATGAAGGGGGCGAACACTTTCTCTACACACTAATCTGAGCACTGTGGGCGTCTTTAAATCAACGAACATCAGCTAACACTCAGGATGGAGACGATCAGGCTGAGAGACGATCAGGCTGAGAGACGATCAGGTGCGTCCTGAAGGAGGGAGACTGAGTGAGTCATGTAAGAAATGTTATAGTTCTCCTGTCCGTGATGAATGTGCTGTAACGACAGGAGCAGGATGTGAGAGGAAGAGGGCACAATGCCATGTTGCTTGAGGTGTCAGAGAGCCACAGCCGGGGAACGTCCTCTACATGGGAGGATACAGAAAAGTAGATAAGATGACATTTACTGTCCCATCTAAAACATCAAAGGGTCTCGATCCTGGGAAAGACAGGATACATCCAAACATCAAAGGGTCAGTTTCATGGACAGGAAATAAATGTCTGTTGTAAATGAAGGTGACCTCCTCTCTGCTTCTGTACTGAAGTGGTGACATTTTGGAGGACGGGAGAGAACGCTTCCCTCCACGCCGTGTGTTAATAAAGAGATCTGATTCATACGCTGAAGTCTGAAGTTCTTCAGAGACTCAGCAACTGTCAAACCTCACCAGGAGAACTTCCACTACAGTCCTTCACAGGTGAACAGAGTCCATTCACACCTGATGTCTCCACATCCTTCTCCTGAGTTCAGATCTGCTCTTACTTCCCCACACTAATGCAAATATACGTTCACACACACACACACACACACACAGAGGAACTGATACGTTTATTACACGAAGATGAATATTTATTAATGTAAACACTGCTGTTGGAATATTAGGAGACTAAAGCATAAAAATGAGCTAAACTGTTTGTTAGAAGCAGAAACTGTGACGTGAGGAGTAAAATCAGTCGTTCTGACACCAGGGTTTGGTATAAGAGGTGATTTATTTCATCTTCATGATTGTCCATTAAGATGGGCGCAGTAGACGTGAGAGTCGTCACTGCTTCCACTCACTTCACCAGTACACAGCTTCACAATATGTTTATATACAGTTTCCACAGACGTTACAACAGACAGAAGCTCTGCAGCAACAATCAAGCCTCAGGAACTTAACTCATGTTTGTCTTCTCGACATTTTCCAATCATATTTTACACTTTCTGCCTCAAAACGTCCACAAACATCACCGTCACACGGCAGACTCAGAAAAAGGCGATTTGTATGTGTTGTTATAAAGCAGATGGAAGTGACGACAGCGGTTTCATAATCTATACAAATCCACAGCGAGGCAGCCGTCCGTCTCCTCGCTGCTTCTGTTCACAACAGAACATTTTCTCTCCGTCTTTGTTGAAGTGAAGTCACAGAATGAAGGACTATGATGAACATGTGAGGTAAAACTTAGAAGAAGTTCTGCTGTGACGACCCAATCTGTCCTTCGAAAGCATAAAAACAAACATGACAGATGAACACAGGAGGACGTTTAGAGCCACTGTAGAGAAATCAGCTGACGTTTTATTCTCAATTCACAACTCCTTGTCTCAGAATTCAGACTTTTCTTCCTTAAAGTTCTGAGAGGAGACGAGTCGGACAGAACTCAAGAAATGTTCTTACAGTGGCCGCTAATCGTCCTCCGTGATTTGTACATTTAAATGAAAAAATACAAGGAAAATATCTTTGATAGAAAAACAAAATATAACCAATATGGCACCAAGATTCTATAAGAATCATAAATGGAATGAAAACGTTTCCACGTGCTCGCGTTAAAATTAATACAAGCTTCAGAGACACAAACAAAACTTTCCTTTAATGATAGAGAACAAAAAGTTTGAGCAAATCCAGTTCTTTGGTGATACGATGAAGACCAGAACCAGAAGAACAGAAGTAAATTCCTAACCACTTCCTTCGTTTAAGTTTCGGACTATTCAAGTATGAAACTGGATCAGATCCGATGTGGAGACGCCTGAACACGTCTGGGATGGATTCTTCCCATTAAGGTCAAACTACCCTGTTTCAAACAGCACAACTATTTTAAAAATGACTGTGTTAGCAGGTAACAAAAGACGTTTGGCGAGTCGCGTACAGATCCAGATCTTCTGGAAGAACAAACATCTGGGTTCTGCTCTGACCCGGAGCGTTCACTGATGGGACGACAGCTCAGAGATGACTCTTTAACTTTGTTATATATTCTGTTGAGTTGGAGAAAAAAATCTACATTTTAATCCGAAAGTTCTAGTGGTTTTAATTCCTACATATTAGATCTTTAACTGGCAGCGACCCGCACTGCCTGAGCTGCTGCTGGACTCCTGAATTAAACCTTCCTGTTGGATCGACTCCACTCAGCAGAGCTTTGAGGAGACTCACACATATTTGAAAGTTACATTTTTACATTTAATAACTGCATATTGGGGGAAACTTAACTTTACAAACAGGCTAATCGATAAAATGGCTTTAACATTATCAACTTTTATGTATAAATATATGTTTAGTGGTTAGTTAGTTAATAGTTTTTTCTCGCCCTAAAGGATTTTACTGTCGCCCAGGTTTAAAATACTGGAATTTATTGGTGTTAAGATTCCTAAATGTATTTTTTCTAATAATTTCATATCAGTAAAATATGTGATTTGCGGTGGAAGTCATATATTGTTGCTTCAAACGCAGACTTTAATCTTATTTCTTCTTGCAGCGGCACTTTTAAATCATTTTAATTAATTTTAGATCTGCTGTGATCGATTGTCCTCCTCAGCCACCGTAGTGCCGCGTGCAGGTGAGGGAGGTTTGACCTGCAGCTGAAGCATCCAGAGCCGCTGAGTAGAGCGAGTCACGACAACGAAAGCTCAAATTCCAGATCGACAGATGATTCACAGACTTCAGGTACTTCCAGGAAGTTTGAAGTGGGCAGTTTAACTGCGTGAATACAGAGAGAGAAGTACGATGATTGGAGGTTCGTAGTTTTCACATGATTATCAATTGATTGATCGACAGGACGAGCGGCTCCACGACCATCACTGAAATAATAAAGGTCCAGTGGAGTAAACAGAGATGACGCGACTCGCTCTGCTCGAGGGTTCTGGTAGCTTCAGGTCACATCCACTGCTGGAGCGCTCTGTGGTCATTTTATTTGACTTAATATGCTAATATTAAATTATCGTGAGCTAATTAGCACCTTTAAGCTACTTATGTTAACTCAATAAACAACATGACAGTAAAACATCATCCACAGACTGCGACACAGCTGAATCATTAGAGTGGCTGTCGGAGACGAGGGGACAGAAATGTACAACATATATAAATCAGCGCTGACAGTACTTCCTGGTTGGCAGCAAGTTCAGGTCCGATGAGGATGTGTGTCCTCTCCTCGTTTCACAGTGACAGCTGGAGAAAAGGCACGCCGCACATTTTCCGCACCTTCCTGAACATCATCCTCCCTTCACGCTCCTCGGCGTGCGAGCCTTCAGACACTCATGTCTACGATGCCCTCGTCTGTGATCAGAGGTTGAGTCTTGAGCCCGGGAGCCATGTCCTTCATCTTCACCTGCTCCAAGTCGCCCTGCCAGGAGTTCTCGACCGCCCCGGAGGAGGACTGAGCGCTGCTGGGCTGCCGTAGGCCGGAGCTGCCCCCCGTGGAGTAAACGCCAGAGTCTCCGCTGCCGCTGCTGTCCTGACGGCTGTGTCTGCCACTACAGACACGAAGCAGAGGGCTCCTTTACTCACTGACACTGATTAAATAATAGTAAGATCTTATTAAATGCTGTAAGGAAGATAAATCTACCTGCTGTCTGGCTCCAGGCCTGATGTGGGTGACGGCAGGGCCTCGGGGGGAGGGTTGTGGATCTCCAGGACCGGTTCTGGACAGATAATCACCCTGTCACACAAGAGCTCCGATTCTGAGTCCGGGGTGAGGAGGCGAGGAATGTCAGAGCCAGGAGAGTCATAGAGATACTGGAGGAAGAGGAGAGAGAACGAGTCATACGCCTGCCAACAATCAAAGGTGACCTGTGAATCTGAAGCGTGCTGCGGCTTCGTACCGCCTTGAAGAGCGGGGGCAGCTGGTTGGAGGGGCATAAAGTGGACTTGATGGTCTTGTAGGTCTTGTAGAAGACGAAGAGAGCGAGCAGCACCAAGATGAAGCAGACCAGCAGGGAGGCCAGGAAGCACAGAAGGATCTGCCACCACGGTATCGCACCTGTGAACACAAAGACAGACAGGTGAGATCAGAAGTTGTATTCGTCTTTTTCATGCACTCACACAGGTCAACACGTCTCACGCAGGTCAACACGTCTCACGCAGGTCAACACGTCTCACGCAGGTCAACACGTCTCACGCAGGTCAACACGTCTCACGCAGGTCAACACGTCTCACGCAGGTCAACACGTCTCACACTGACACCTTTATAAACTATTTTCACACCCCTCTTCATCTGAGTAAAAAAAACAACTACCTTTTATTTCTTTAGTGTAATTTTAAGGCCCCCTTTTCCAATAAATGGTAACAAACATATTTCTTTGTGCTCTTCTGACCTACATGCTCGACCTGGTCACAGCATAAAGTCTTACAGATAAATTAATCTGAATGTTTTTGTGAAATATTTGGTTGTGTAGGTGAAGCAGAGACGATACTAAAGGCTTCGTGTTCGGATGTCCCCTGCACGTCTGACGCTTCAAACATTGACAAATGGAGTAACTTGACGAGGTTCACTCACTACGTGAATAACTGCACTCTGAAATGTTTTTCTTCTTTCGGCTTCACATCTCTTTTCCTGCCACGCTACGCCCCGTGTGTGGTGTCTGCCTCTGCACGTGTCTCGCCCACACTCAGTCTGCTGACTGACGGGAAAACACGGAGCCCACCAAGCGTTTGTTTTTGGTTCTGCCAGGTGGAAAGTTGACAGCTTCAACCGCCACCCGTGTGTCACGTCTCTGAGACAGAATTTATGACTCTGATGTCTCGATCTTTGATCATCTTGAATGTCACATATATTATATATTCTGATCTCAGCGTCAGGACTCTTGAATTGGTGAAGGTTGCAGATATTTTCAAAATAAAACAGTGACCTTAACAGCAGGCAATTGAAAATAAGATCACATCAATATGATCGTAGTTAAGACTTTACAACTCTGTACGGACTCTGGCCGACACTTTGGCCACTTTGGGCGTGTACACTGTGTTACCTTCGGTCTCCATGCACTGTGGGGAGGTGAAGCTGCTGCTCTTGTTGTAGAAGTCGGAGCGGGACTGGACGATCACACAGTACAGAGTCCAGGGCTTCAGGTGGGGCAGCGTCACCAGGTTAGCGCTGCTGCTCACCAGCTGGGCATCTAAAGCCTGAAGGACACAGAAGAGATTTAAAAAGTTGGATGTGTGATGGATGTCTGTTAAATACTCAGTGAATCATATCCACTCAGATATCCATTAGAGCCACTTTATAACTTTGTCCAATCATTTGTGGTCGTGCCAATAGTCAGCACCAGACATCATGTGACATCATCAGCACGCCCTCGATACCTTCACTGATGGTCGTCAGCTGCGGTGAATGTCTGGTTTGACTAAAGTGCATTAACAACAGATCAGGTCGTATCTTAGAGAGTCAAATTTCGACTCTGCAGACGAGGTGAGACACACTGAGAGCATGTAAACACACTCCTCATTCAAATATTTGTGTGTGGAGCTGCAGTCTGCAAAGACCTTCAAACTGACAGGAGTGGCTCTCAGATATGTTGAGATGTGAAGACTTCCTGTTACGTGCTTAATGCACGTCAGAGAAAATGATTATTGGGTGTTGAATTAATCTACATCCTTTTTATTTTTAACTAAAGTCGACTGTCTGGCACAGAGGTATGCACTCTACACAGTGCCACCCTGGTTGTGAATGCATTGCTGCGTCTCTGTAAAGGATTGTCTTGTGTCTGAATGGCGCTCTGTAAATCAACACACCTCCTTTTTCAATAACAAGAATGAGGAAACGAGCAGGACTGGATGAGCCTTCACTGAGACTTTTTTCTTTTAGAATATTTTCAGAATTAATCTCTCTGCAGCACATGTGACTCATTCTCCGAGCCATTTGTTGTTATTACTGTTTTTGTTTTCAATCTCGTGTGTGTTTGGGCCTTTATCCAAATCAGCTGCACACCCGTCAGCTGTGCGTCAGCTCTGTGGCCATCGTCAAACCAGTTTGAAGACGTTCCTGCACTTTTCTAGTAAAGCAGCTGGCAGGAAACCGTGCCGATTTCTCGCGTGTGATTCGGCACCTTGTTGCACAGACAGGAAACTGCTCTGCACAGAGTTTGGGGCACAGATCAAACCACTAAACCAACAACACGCGCAACAGAAACAGACACCAGGTGCTCTGCTGCTGCATGCTCAGCGGTGTCACCAGGTGTTTTTAAGGACTGAAGACAAAGTGGGAAGTGTGAAGAGGACAAACTGTTTTCTCTTCTGTAAACTGTGACAATCTGTCCTGCTGTTTTTAAAGAAGTATCTGTAGAGGAGGTATCACTTAACAAAAGGCTTCTACAAACAGCAGAGAGATGAGCTCTACCTGTGGGTCTGTAGAGCCTTCCCAGTAGACGATGTGGTAGTACAGTTTGTCCATGTTCTCCCTCATGGAGCTGTTGTTTCTGGTCACAGGGTCGGCGATGTTGACGTCCAGGTCGCCTCCAGCAAGAGCAAGAGTCACTTTGCTCGGAGGACCCAAAGCGGCTGGTGGGAGATATTAGAGAAGATATTAGATCCAACTAAAGGCAGATTCAGGGTTGTTTCCTTCTCTCCCTCTATTTTAAGCTTCAGTAGCAAGAATCTTATATCAATTTATAATTTAAAAAAAGTAGTTTCACAATATCATTATCATACGGCCTCTGATTGGACGCATGTTACACCATTGCACTCACTTGTTTCCTGTATTTTGTGGAGATGAAACACGGGAAACAAGTTATCTCAGAGATCTCAGTCATGTGATGTGAGGAGCTGATCGTTTATCTAAGAATCACCAAACCGTCTGTTTACTTCTACATTTCCTTCATCATGAAACTCGACTCCGCAGCTTAGACGGTTCAGGAATGCACTACTCAAAACACAGGCAAAGGTCATCATATTCCTGCCATTGTTTTTCTCACAGCTCCGTCTGCATCACTTTGTGGTTGTTCCCTCTGTTCTTCAGCTCTCTTCCATCACGCTGTCTCTCTGTCTTGATGGTTTGTGGTGAACCAGGCGCCGCCATCAGCGCGTGCATGAAACCTGTTTTTCTATAATCTTTAAGTATCCTCCCCCCACTCACCATCTTTATCAGGGCAGAATTCCTTCTGCACCCAGTCCGAGTGATTCCCGTTCAGGTTGGCTCGTACACGAAGCACGTAGATGCCCAGGTAGTGCAGGTCGAACTCTGTGAGGTCACATGACCTGTTTGGCTTCTCCTCACACGCCACGGACCAGGTCGGTTTCTTCTTTTTGGACCTCAGCTTGTACTTCCTGGAGGGGAGAGAAGAAAGAACATGAAAAATACTGATGGGAAGGTTTTAGATAAGGCGGCTGCAGAAAAGCACAGTTAACTGTTAATAAATGCATTATGAAGAATGTAATAATGGTAACGGAGCAACAACAGAAACCTTGGTGAAGGTTAAACAAAGACACACGTGTGTTTCCGAGATCAGAGGTCAGATACTGGGTCACATTTTACTTTGGTCGCCAAATAAATGTCTTTCATAGCCTTTCAATTCAGATCCATATTTACAGTCAACATTTGGAGCCACATGAGGGAAGTTTGCTGGTAAACACGGTGCTTACAGAAGAATTTCAACGTTGGAAAGATGATGCTATGCAATAAAAAAAACACATAAATATGATTTGAAATTGAGAAAACAGGGCTGTGATATTTAACCATTCCACATACACAGAACTGTTAACCCGGGATGTTTTAAAGCTGCATTTGTACAATTTCTGGAACTTCTTCAGTCTGAAACATTGCACAAGAGAAAGATGTCACATGTTTGGTAATCAAAATAAAACGTCGGCCCCGCTGAAGTTTCCCAGATCTTCATTTTGTCAGGCTCAGCTCACCAAGTATGAGGAACTGCAGGCGAAAGTCAACTATTATTTCCTCGATTCCAGTAAAGACTTGAATTACATATTTACTTGGAACAAATGTGATCAGAGTTCAGAAGTTTTGTTTCTCAGCAGACTGAACCGGACTGATGACTTTACAGCAGCATCTGTCTCTGTGAGGCTGTGATGGTCTTTATAAAGACAAAAGAAAGAAGTTGAGATCTTTAGCAGTCATGGTGAAGTAAAGGTGAACTGGACAAACAGCATTGTCAGTAGAGACGCACGGGAAGTCGAGCCTTTGTTGGCTTCATGTGCCACTGAGCAGCTTTCATAGGATTGAACCGGGCTTCTCCTCCGGCGCTGTGTCCAGGTTTTAATTTAACGTCTTTGTTCTGGACTGGGAGCCCTGAGCAACGGGGAAGTGTTGGTGTTTGTATCGCTGGTACGGGGGGACTTTGGACCAGGACAAGTCAGTTCACCTGGTCAGTGAGGGAGCACCAGAGCCCTGGAGCCAGTTCATCGTTATTGTTCTAAATTCCACTCTTTTCCTGCCAAAATGTCTGCTGCGAAAAGCATCTATTGCTCCGGAGGGAAACATGAATGTCTGAGTCTGATTTCATTACTTTTTTCCACTCTGGACTGAAGCGGTGGAGAACGGCTGACCTCCTCTGAGCCACATCACTCATGCTGCAAGACGTTAAACCAGGCGACCCAACAATAACTCGAGTCATTAAACTTGCTGTTTTCCGTCATGTATGATGTTCGTATGTGTGAGTGAGACTCACGCGACGTATTGTGTGGTGAAGGTGACGCTGTGACCCTCCGCAGCGCTCTGGTCCTGGTCCCAGTCCCAGCTCAGGGCGTAGTTGGTGTTTAAGGTCACCATGGCCACGTTGTGTGGTGCAGCCACCTCTGCTCCAGCTGAAACACAACCAGAGGAAAACCACATGACGACACATTTCACAACAACATTTAATCGCTCAACATACTCAATATGTTATCTATATGACAAAGAAAAGCTGAAAAACTCTGACATTTGAGAATCCATCTGTCGTATTTGGGTTGGAGTAAAATAAAGAGAAGGTCGTCTCTACAGAATTAATGTTAATGAAAAGTTTAACTATAAAAATGTCTATTTTACGGAAGAAAGAAAAGGAGGAAGACATTTGAAGTCAGAATCTTAATATTCATAAAATCACAAATCTGTATATTGTCCGTAAGTGAATAAACAACCCTGTTCTCAGAGGAAACACAGGTGGCAGGGTCCGCCACATTTAAACAAAGCCACATATAAATGAAGTGAAACTTGGCTCAGTTTGTTTATTCAGTTTGTTGAGACATAAAAAAGAAGAATCCTCCTTTAAGGATAAACCTGATTTTAGTCCATTTCACCAAAACCAACAACACGTTAACTCTGATACGCCCACTGACTCTTTCTGATGACAAATATCCTCAAAAAACTCACTTAAACACACAGTTTCCTTTTACAAAAGGCTCAACAATTCTGAAGGTTTCAGCAAATGTTACTCAAATATGTGAATAGTGTGTTTCGGGGAACATTAATCTAATCTCGAGGGGTTTTCTGGTAGCAGAATAGAGTCTGTGGGATCCAAAACAAACACGACACAATGGAGCGAAGTGGCTCAGAGGAAGGAGATATTTCAGGCACACAACAATAAAGGAAAAAGTTATTCAAACATATCACCAGACGAATTCTTCAGCAAGTTTGTATTTTAAAAGTAGGACGACAACATGCAAACTAGTGTCGTCACAATTCTAACATTTCTAATGTTGATACCTTGAAAAATGTCAGTATTGTAACAATTGACAGAAAAACCATCGAGGGCATGAAAATCACTTTAGTATAAGACAAAAGCTAAAAGGCTAAAACATCACGAGGTACAACTTCTCAGAAAGACTGCAGTGAACTCTGATGCATCATTACTGCAGAAAAACGAGTACCGAAACCACATCTAATTTTAGAAATGATGCGTTTTGAATAATCAAACATTTAATGCAGATACAGAATTTATGTCCTTGTGAAACTTTGTTACAAGAAGTGACAAATCAGAAAACACTGAAGAGACTAACGACAAACCTGCTGGCACGAGAACGACAGCAGCACATAACTTACCTTCAACATTTACACGCATTTAACTCGTGTTCATTACACTATAAAGTAGCTGTAGGCAGATAAAAGACCATTTATAAGCGGAAGTGTTATTTTATATCGTCATTACAAGTGTTTTATTATATGATGTATTCATGCAGCAGCGTCCATGGGAGAAGAAGTTATGTAATAAAAACATTTATAGTGCGTTACAAATCAATCATTAAATGTTTATAGACTGATAATACAGATAAAGTTAACTCAGTTTGGAGACTTTATACAGTTCAAAACTATCACAAACTATAACTGTTGTGTTTGAACTGCTTCTTTGTCAACAAAGTAAATGAAATATTCACGAGTATCTTCACGTTTCTGTTTTTATGTTTGTTTGGAAACATTAATTAAAATGTTGTGCGTGTGATGTCACGATCCTTTGATGCTCTCAACCTAGCGAGTGCAGCCAAAACCCAGAAGACAAACCCAGAAAGAATAAATGATCAATGTGATTCAGATTAATGAGGTCAGTAAGGAAACCAAAAGGAGAGCAAACAGAGGAGAGTGTGTTCTTTTCTGTCTTGTGTAATATTTCACCAGCAGAGAACAACCAGGCCGAGAGTCGAGCACACAACGATGTGACCTCAAGAAAGAGGAACAAATCACAGAGAGGGGAAAAAAAAAAATCTGTTAACTAATTTAGTCTCTTTGGAGACAAACAGAACATCGTACATTAATGCTGTAACACCTGTGGATTCAAAAAAGGGGGAAACCTTAAAAAAAACAGATGAAAGATGTTTCGATCGCCCGCATGACTGAAAAAAGCACCCAGTGAACAAACACAGGAAACATTTGAAGGAAAAACTCTGGCAGTTTTGGGGCGGACCGGGTTCGGATCAGCTCTTCCTGTGTGAGTTTCTGTGTGTGTGTGTGTGTGTCTCGGCTCGTTCGGCCTCCTGCGGACTCTGGCTGAACAATTTCCTCCTGGACTCAGTTCTCCTCATTCCTTTGCTCGTGCAACGCTTTCTTTCTGTCCATTTCATACCAGTTTCACAGCCACAGAGACATTTTAATCAAACGCTGATGGTTTCATGACTCAAACCGTCCCAAAGACACAACGCAAAAATCAACCCGAGCTGTCCATGTATGACTCAATGACATCACAGCCCAGTCTAGATGAGGACAGACGGATAAACTAAAATAAACTAATAAAAGATGTTGATACTTTACTTAAACCATGTGAACAAAGACGGAAACATGCAGACGCCTTCTTGTCAGATTTATAGAGCTACGTGTCAACATGGTTCAGTTTGTAAAACTTGATTATTGTGGATTTGGGTGCACGAGCTTCATTTGTACCACAAGCGCTCGCCTTCGACAACACTTTACACATCGATGCCTGAGGCCCAACGCCTCTCAAAGTGCAAGTTGACAGATCGAAGCTTAACAGCGACATGACCCAACGATCCCACTCTCAATTCTAATGTCCAAACCGCTTTATGTAAAACGACTCCTTATAATCATTTCATTACAAATACTTGCTTATGAAATATATATATATATATATATATATATATATATATATATTTCAACAACAATACTGATATGAGAAACTTAGGTTTAATCAAAATAACATTTAATTTTCAATTTAAAAAGTACTGATGATTATGTTTTAGGCAGTTTGTAGCCTCATTATGGGTTTTGTCGGGCCAGATGTAAAATGTTGTCATTATCTTATTTAGTTTGTTCAAGTATCTCTGTGTTCATCTGTTCTTTCACCTCCTAATGTGAACTTCTCTGATTTTACATCAAACATAAAACGTGGTCAGACCGACCAACCAACCAATAGACCGACAGACCAACAAACAAATCAGCAAACAAATCAACCAACCAAGATGTTGACGGGAGCGCTTGATTAAAATGTCCTCATTATTTGTGTCTTATTTACTTTAAGTCAGAATGCAAATCACTTGTCTCTGTAGCTGCTGACTTAACCTTCCACCACCTACAGTTTATTTTCAACCTTTCCAAATCTCAGCATACAAATCATTTCCATGTAATGGTTGTGACTAATAATTACTCCTAAACAGGGGCAAAATTCACAGTGAGTTCTGGTTAATACTGAAGCTCACACCTGTGTGTAACAGATAGTTCTTATAAACTCCTCGTCGATAGAAAGTCTCCGGTGTACCTGCAGATACAGATACCAGCGCTGAGTGAGCCTCAGGGTATGAAGGTGTGTCTCACCACAGAGAAACGGCATTAATGAGTCACACAGAGAATAAGAGAGCAAGTCAAACTGAAAGTGAAACAGTGACTCAGATTAGGATAAATCAGGAGCTGCATGTGGCTTTTAACTGCCCAATTTCATGACATTGGCATAGTTTCGGTAAAGATCTTTAGAGTCGAGCTTTACAAACTGTTTAATCGCACTTAAACACTGATAAGAAGACGAGTTCCTCTTTTCCAACACTCATATTTGAAGCTACACTTTCACAGTGAACTTGTAAGGGGAAGTTTTCCCAGAGATATTATTGATCCAAAGAGATGATAGGCCCCATCCACTCATGAAGGTGGAACATTAAATTCACTTGACAGCTATAATTCTTGGCTGCCGGACCGATGATTCAGTCGAGCTTGTTCCCAGCATTAAGACATCGAGACGCTTGGGACTTGTTTCCACTTGTCATGGACTGTCCTGGCCGACTAACTCTAAAAGATTCAATATAAACTGACCTCACTCTGGCTGTCTCAGTATAGAGCTCATACCTCCACCAAACCCCAACAGTCCCCTCCAGGCACACTGAAGTATTCTCACTCATAGATGTCAGACACCAAAGTACACCAGATTTTTTGCATCAACATACATGAATTATTCCCTGAGAACTTCATGAAAACATCGGGGGAAAAAATGCAGGAAACATCCTTTTATCTGGATCCACATCAAAAGTTAATGGGGTTTATTCGGGGATGAGACCCGTCCTCCATCCAAGTTTCATAGAAACTTGTTCAGTAACTTTTGTGTAATCCAGCTGACAAAACAAGCAACCAAGAGACAAACCAACACAGAGAGCAAGCAACCCACAAACCGACGGACCAACCAACAAACTGACAGACCAAAAAAAACAACCATCAAACAGACCACTAACTTGGGCCGAACTTGATATTTTTTTTTACAAAAGCCGTTACAGCATCTGCAGGCTTTTATTGCGGAAAGCAAATATCCGCTGATCAGTCCTGGCAGTGGTGGCAACACACGTCCATGTTTGGCGAGGGGGGGGAGAGACCAGGCTGGCCGAAGTTACTACAGGTTAACTGATGGAAGAAGCTATTGTAGCTGTAAAAAATCTGGATGCTCATATCTTGATCAACACAG
The DNA here is from genome assembly GCA_903131615.1 of Diplodus sargus. Taxonomy (NCBI): domain Eukaryota; kingdom Metazoa; phylum Chordata; class Actinopteri; order Spariformes; family Sparidae; genus Diplodus; species Diplodus sargus. The sequence continues at coordinate 104,576 of CAEMYA010000427.1, read as the reverse complement.
TGTATTAAACCGAGCCTCGTTAAAACAGCTTATACCGGTGGCATTTTAATGCATGACAATTAAGTCCTTAAACCTACAAACACAAAAAGCACCTGGAATTAGTTTCAGTATAACAGCTTAACAGCAGAATAGTCTTCTGTTTGCACGCAGCCTCTTCGATACGGTTCATTTCTGCATCAGCTCAGGAAGAGATAAGAGCCAACTCCCGACGGATCCCTCTTCAAAACACACAAACACAGATTATATCACTCCTACAGCTTTCTAACTCCAAGGTCAAGAGGAAGACAGCTCCATACTTAAAAAAAAAGGAGAAGACAGTCTCGAGTTAGTCATGACTGTATTACAGTGTACTGAAGACGGGAAGTGGAACAAGATGCAAAACATTTTATTTCCAAACTAAAGAAATAAATCAGCCAGGAGAGCTTTCACCAGATCAAACTCACGTCCTAGTTGACTGACTTCCACTCTGCCGTGGACTGAACAGCCTTATGTATTTGCCTTAACTGGGAAAGGATTTGAGCAAACAAACTTCCCCCTCGTTTCCACAGAAGATGTCAGGCCCCGGTGTCAGTCATGTGTTATCTGTGGAAATGAGGAACAAACTCCAAGGCTACAGCTGACGCTAATATTAGCAGACCACACGGCTGGTGGAAGCAGATATTCAACAGAAAAAGGCGTTTCTGGAATTAGAGACCCGTCAGATAGAAGAGCAGCTGGATGATCTAACAAAATGTAGCTTGGTGTGTTACAAGTGAAGAAATTGTGTTCTTATACTGACATTTACACCTCGATGTCTATTTGCACACTGGAAGTACAGCGAATCAGTAATTTTTAAAGAAAAAAATGTCAAAATTCATTCAAATTCAAATTTTTTTGTGACTATTTTCTGGTTTCTTTGCTCTTCTGTGACTGTAAACTGAATTTCTGTGGGTTGTAGACAAACAACATTTTATGAAGACATTTTTCAGCATTTTCTGACATCAAAAATTAAAAAATGAGTGTTAGTTGCATGCGTCAACCTGCACCAAGACAAAACCACATGATAGACAGCTTGCATCAATAATAACCCCGGGTGTTTTTTGTTGTTGTTGTTTCTAAACTCAAGATGCAAATAAGCACATATATCACCTCCTGTACTTTGATCCATTCTGCATATCTCAGGTGCTAATTTGTGTGAACTCACAAAAGATTTTTGATAAACGATTGTTTGGTGTGAGACAAACTCACAGCTGGATGGACAGACAGCTGTTGAGGGTTGCAATCAAACGTTTTCATTATTAATCAATCTGCCAATGAGGCCTGTATAATGTGGTGGAAAAATATCATGCTGTGAGTATTTTGACAGATATTGCAGTATAAGAAATTATCATTCTCTAACGATGTGGGTGCTCAATCAACAACCTCTCACGGTATCTAAGAACCTTTACACTGGACTACACAGTGTAATATCAGACAGACGTGTCCTGTAGACTTTGCTTTTGTACCGAGCAGCAAAAAAAGATGTAGCAGGATGTCTTTGTCTGACTTGACATTGACATCGACTACTGCACATGCTCACACTGCAACGTCGATGGTGAAAACCACTATTTCTCAGAGCCCCAAGTGACAGTAAAGACTCGTCATTTACTGTCACAGATGACAAAGAAAAGCAGGAACTCCTGTCACTTAACATCGTCGGGATTACTGCAGCTTCTGGGTACTTTCATGAGCAAACCACAGAAACTGCTCTGTTTGAGTGCATAAACAAGCCTTTATTCCTTGTTTTGCCGTCACTATTCCATTTTTCACTTAAGTTTCAGTTTGAACATTGGATTGGATAGAGAGTGCAGGCTGGGAGTCTAATAGCACGGATCGGTACTTTCTGCTTCTCTGAGGACATCGGATAGAGCTGAGCGCACGTCAGGCTTGTTGCCAGCGGCAACTTGTTCAGTGCCTTTGAGAAAACCGCAATGAAAGCAGAACAAGGTGTGCTTCCTTCAGCGGTGAAATCTAATGGTGTATATTAACGCAAGACTGAATTTGAATACTTCAATAGCAATTCGAGGTTGCTCAGTATTTCAATGTCATTTAATGACTGCTCTCCACCTCAAAGGCAAATATTGTCCTGCCAATCAACTTCATTTGTCTGACAGCTTAATACCCAACCTTCTATCTCCAGGTGGGTCGATGTTGTTTTATTTATTGAGCAAACACTCCTCCTTGAGCAAAACAAAATCTATAAAAACCCTGTTGAATATGGAGGAAAGTGCATCGAACAGGCTGTTTTTCTGACTTTGTACAGACACATGATTCTCACAGGAAAGCCACATATCTGCTGACAGTATATGATGCATCGAAGCGAACAGCATATTAAAATCTGCTCAACATCTACAGCAGTAAAATGCATCATACATATTAATGCAGCAATGATAATATTAATCCAACATCATCAGATTGATTGACACATTTTCTCGCACAATAATAATATATACTTTCACCTAATACAGTGTAGTTGACTATATTTATAGTTTGGATTGCGTTTTTTCTTAAATAAACTTGACAGACTGTTGCTTTCCTTCCTCCTGAGAGGAAACAGGCAGTCCGAACACAGAGGGGGCTTTTCGCAGCCCTCACCTGCAGCGAGCCAACATGAGGCAACAACACTGTTTGGCTGTGCGGCTAACAGTTAGCTAGCAGTGATAGACGCGTCTGACGCTTGATTTCGTCAGACAGATAAGCGGCTAATACGACAAAAACTTGCATCAGACAGCGTTTTCTTATAAAGACAGAAGTCTTCAGTACGCTGGTAGAGATAACGGTAAACGACGGGTGCGAAGCAGCTTGCTAGCACGAGCGCAGTCTAACCCGTTCCAAAAACAAACCGTCGAACGTTAGCATGCTAACTTAGCAGAGCTAGCAGAGAGAACTTACCGGAGCTGGCGAGGAGGCACAAGAGGAGAAGGCCGGTGTAAACAGCAGCAGACATGGTTGAGGTGGATGTTTCTTCGACGTGCTGACCGTTTTTCATGCGCTCATCGTCTCTGTCAGGATCAGCTCGGCTGAACTCAGCTCGACTCGCCGCTCTGCGCTCCGCCGATGTGACAGCTACAACACGCGAAGAAGAAACAAGACATCCGGTGGCGCTGTCAAAATAAAAGCCATGTTCTCATTTCTACTCGTTTGAATGCAGTTCCGGTCCGGCACGCTGTGAAACGTGAATGCTGCCCTCCAGCGTCAAGATAAGATCAACTAAACTACATAAACACATGAATAAATGAATCACTCACCCAGCCCGTGGCTTAGAAATAGTTCATAATTAATAAGCATTTGATTGATTTAATATGAAACACCTATTATGTTCACTGATATATAATTGATTGAACACCAGCTGTGTTTCTATGTGCTGTCTCGGTTCTGTTCTCTGGTTCGATCCAGATAACATTCAACAAACAAAATAAGTCCCGCTCACAGACTCAGTGATGACAGCAGGTGGTGCAAAATGAAACCCGCCCATGACCAAAACATTCAATCACTCTTTAAACGTCACTGTTCACGTAAATTCGGCTCGAACAGGATCCTCTAACTACATCCATGATGTTTTGTTCTGTGCACCAAGCCTCCATTATGATGCTGATGATTTTGTCTCTGCAGTGTTTATAACAGGGGGTCAGCCCCGTGTTCCCACATTTCTAGGACATTTTCAAAATTAGGTCTTGTGTTCCTACATTTTCAGTTTAAGCCCAATCCTCCCATAATATTTTTTTGGAAGCACTTTATAGTAAATGAATGAATGAATGAGTAATTTCTGGGTTAGGATTAGAGTTGGGGTCTGAGGAACCTTACCAAGAACTCAAGATGTCATGGCCTCCAGACTCCCCAGATCTCAATTTAATTGAGCATCCATGAGATGCACCAGAGCCGAATCGCATCCACGTTGGGCCCCCCATGGATCGCTCTTGGCTCATGGTACATCCATTGGATGCTTAGTCGGACTGAGATCTGAGAAATTTGGATGCCTGGTTAACACTTCGAGCTCTTTGTCACGTTCCTCGGGTCGTTACTGAGCAGTTTTTGCAGTGATGCAGCTGCATTGTCCTGCTGGGAGGCCGCTGCCATTGAGGAGTGTCACTGCCATGAGGGAGTGTACTCGGTCTGCAGCGGTGTTTGGGTCAGCGGTGCTTCTCAAAGAGACGTCAACATGACTGCTGGGACTCAATGTAATTTATCTCACCTGTCACTGGTTTTAATCTTGTGGCAAATTGTTGTTTGTACACATGTTCATTCAATATTTTAAAGATGAGATCAGTAAGTGATCAGAATCAGAAATTCCTTTATTAGTCCCGCAAATGGGAAAAATTGTGCGTCACAGGAACCCAAAGGACAGTTCAATATAACAATAAACAAGAATAATAGTAAATCAATAAACAATATAATAAAAAAGGTAAGAGGAAGAGCCAGAGCAGAAATCGTATAGACTAGGGATGTTCCAATCTGATCTGGGCATTTTTCCACTGATCGGAATTGGAAATAACTTAAATTAGAAAGCGAAAGCAGTCCAACAGCGACATGTAACATCTGCAGTACAGCTGTTTTGCAAGGGGGTAACAGAAAAGCTGCATTTAATACTACACATTTGATGCCCTACCATCTCACCATTACATTACATTGACTCCACTTTACAAGGTGTCGGTATGCGCACTAGTTTCATGGGTCTCATTCTGCAGAGTATGTAACGTGTGTGAAATAGACAAGCAACGCGTCCATGCCAATTTACATGACATAAGGAATATGTATAAAGCAGTGGATGATATGCAGGTACCAAGTGTGGGCTGCGTCTCACACACTTCAGCTGCTGTACACGAGGGTCTGCTGTCACAGTGCAGCATCACAGACTCACCTGCTAACACAAGGAAGGTGGAGGCCAATGTTGCAATAGCATATGCAGAATAAGAAAGAGCCATGTGAAAGTATATACTTTGTTTCGACAAAATAAAAAAAAAACTATTAAGAACAGCTTGGATGCAGGCACTTTATTTCTTAATGCAGCTGTATCATCCAGGAAAATATCAGTAAAGGCTGAGTATCGGGTCGGGACTTGTTATCGGTGTTTACTAAACATAAAGGACTCGGATTGGGAT
>CAEMYA010000427.1:68952-96837 GCA_903131615.1 Diplodus sargus | reverse complement strand
CTCTGGTTCGATCCAGATAACATTCAACAAACAAAATAAGTCCCGCTCACAGACTCAGTGATGACAGCAGGTGGTGCAAAATGAAACCCGCCCATGACCAAAACATTCAATCACTCTTTAAACGTCGCTGTTCAGGTAAATTCAGCTCGAACAGGATCCTCTAACTACATCCATGATGTTTTGTTCTGTGCACCAAACCTCCATTGTGATGTTGATGATTTTGTCTCTGCAGTGTTTATAGCAGGGGGTCAGCCCCATGTTCCCACATAGGACATTTTCAAAATTAGGTCTTGTGTTCCTACATTTTCAGTTTAAGCCCTATCCTCCCACAATATTTTTTTGGAAGCACTTTATAGTAAATGAATGAATGAATGAGTAATTTTTGGGTTAGGATTAGAGTTGGGGTCTGAGGAACCTTACGAAGAACTCAAGATGTCATACTGGCCTCCAGACTCCCCAGATCTCAATTTAATTGAGCATCAGTGAGATGCACCAGAGCCGAATCCCATCCACGTTGGGCCCCCCATGGATCGCTCTTGGCTCATGGTATAGCTATTGGATGCTTAGTCGGACTGAGATCTGAGAAATGTGGATGCCTGGTTAACACTTCGAGCTCTTTGTCACGTTCCTCGGGTCGTTCTTGAGCAGTTTTTGAAGTGATGCAGCTGCATTGTCCTGCTGGGAGGCCGCTGCCATTGAGGAGTGTCACTGCCATGAGGGAGTGTACTCGGTCTGCAGCGGTGTTTGGGTCAGTGGTGCTTCTCAAAGAGACGTCAACATGAATGCTGGGACTCAATGTAATTTATCTCACCTGTCACTGGTTTTAATCTTGTGGAAGATTGTTGTTTGTACACATGTTCAATACTTTAAAGATGAGATCAGTAAGTGATCAGAATCAGAAATTCCTTTATTAGTCCCGCAAATGGGAAAAATTGTGCGTCACAGGAACCCAAAGGACAGTTCAATATAACAATAAACAAAAATAATAGTAAAACAAACATAATAAAAAAGGTAAGAGGAAGAGCCAGAGCAGAAATCGTATAGACTAGGGCAGGGGCGCCGCCAGGGGGGGAAAGGTTAGGACGATTCCAAGGGCCCGGCACTGACAGGGGGCCCTTTGAGACATGGGCGACCTATACAAGGGCCCGGCACTGACAGGGGGCCCTTTGAGACATGGGCAACCTATACAAGGGCCCAACTACATTTTTTTTCATGGGGCCCAAAATCCCTGGCGGCGCCCGCCCCTCGACTAGGGATGTCCCGATCTGATCTGGGCATTTTTCCCCTGATCGGAATCGGCAATTTGGAATGTGGACCTAAATCTGATTTTTTTTTTTTCTTCACGTCAGAGCACAATTTGTGGCAGAATGCAGACACACACATAATGTTACACTGGCAAACCTGTGGATCAAATGTCTGCAATGTGGAAATAACTTAAATTAGAAAGCGAAAGCAGTCCAACAGCGACATGTAACATCTGCAGTACGACTGTTTTGCGAGGGGGCAAAAAAAGAGCTGCATTTAATACTACACATTTGATGCCCTACCATCTCGGCATTACATTACATTGACTCCACTTTACAAGGTGTTGGTATGCGCACTAGTTTCATGGGTCTCATTCTGCAGAGCATGTAACGTGTGTGAAATAGACAAGCAACGCGTCCATGCCAATTTACATGACATGAGGAATATGTATAAAGCAGTGGATGATGTGCAGGTACCAAGTGTGGGCTGCGTCTCACACACTTCAGCTGCTGTACACGAGGGTCTGCTGTCACAGTGCAGCATCACAGACTCACCTGCTAACACAAGGAAGGTGGAGGCCAATGTTGCAATAGCATATGCAGAATAAGAAAGAGCCATATGAAAGTATATACTTTGTTTCAATAAAAAAAAAAAAACTACTAAGAACAGCTTGGATGCAGGTACTTTATTTCTTAATGCAGCTGTATCATCCAGGAAAATATCAGTTAAGGCTGAGTATCGGGTCGGGACTTGTTATCGGTGTTTACTAAACATAAAGGACTCGGATTGGGATAAAAAAAAAAACCTGATCGGGACATCCCTAGTATAAACATACTATGTACAAATATAAACGGTGTATTGTTGTTAATAAATAATAAATATAAGTATGATTCTGGAGGATAGTCAAGTCTCATTCGCAGTGTCAGAATTCCGCCTTCAGATGTGGCCGTGTCTCACTGTGACTTTCCTAGATGCTTCAGAAACATTTTGTTTCTCCTTGATTGCCCCTTTCAGCTTGAGTGGCTGTTAGTTTATCTTTGTCGTTCTGATTGAATTAAAAGTTTGTTTTCGGTTCTTGTACATCTCCGCCTGAGTGTTCAACTGTGCGTTCACAGACTGCTTGATAAGCTTTACGAAGCCTTTAGAGTTGTTGTTTTGCTGAAGAAACATTGTGGTATAAAGCTGTTTCTCTTGAGCGGTTGTTAGTTTGTCTACATCCTTCTGAGTGTATAAGCTATGTTGAGCAGAGCCTGGTGTTAACATTGGTGGTCTAATTCATGGTAGAGGTGCAGAAAACTGAGATACAACATCAGCAGAACTGAGAGAAGACGTGTTGTTTTGGTATAGATTTTTCTAGGGACAAAAGTTCAGTAACAGCAGTCCAGTTGTTAGAGGTCTGCCAGGGAAACCTGGTGTTATCGTTAGTTACAGGTTAACTTGACCGGACTTCAGCTATCTTCAATTGCAAATGCCCGAGTGCTGTCCATCAGAGCTGTAAGTCAGGCCTTTGATCAGCCGCTGGTATTGGTAATAGCGTATCCTACAAGCCCTTGTGCGTTCCCGCCAGCTTACAGGTCCCTGTTGTGACACACATATGGTTAGTAGAAGCGTGCACAACGTGTGCGTGTTTAGCTTGGGCCTTGTGCCTGGCTAGGGACATGCTCAGGGCCACAGTGATAATGTAATCACATTTTGTGGACTGACATCTTCTGATGACGGCTCACAGAGGTCTTTCACCTGCTCAGAAACATCAACTCTGGAGATGTTTTCTCAAACATCAACAGTCTGAGAGGTCATCGTCCCATGATGCACTGCAGCCCAAATACGTGTTCTCGTCAACTAACATGTTGAAAGAAGCGTCTGTAACATCAACCAATCAGAGAGCTCATTACAACAGCAAATGAGCATTGTTTTACCAGCTCGAGGACCAAAATGTCATGGAAACTCTATTTATTGATCGATACATTTATTCATTTACAGTAATTCATTAGTGTCTGTATTTGTTGCAGGGCGACTTAAATGCTTTATTACCATTTCTGTGACACGTGTGGTCCAACAGCTTCCAGGTCAGGTGACCCATTCACCCAAGATGGAAATGCTGAGGTGTCTCCATGTACACCTGTGGTCTCACCTGTGGCTGCACACTTACCTGTTTCATGTCAGAATAAAACCAAACCCACATGTTCAAACAACGTCTTTATTTACATTTAACTGAGTGAACATGAACACGTACACGTCTGAGCTGCACATTGTTTCACACATTGACGGGTAGCTTCTCTAAACCATCGTCACTGCATTCTGAATTTAATTCAATTAAGAAAACCTTCATATTTCACCGACGAGGCAAGTTAAGTCAGGAAATGTGACCACTTTGCGGCAGATTCCACATCCATAGCAGAGTCGACCACGGTGGACGGACGTCTTCTAGCACCTTGAATACTTTAGTGTGGGCGACTCTGGTCCTTCAGTTACACTCTGGTGACACTGTGAGGGTCATCAGGACGGCACAGCACAAAAACAACTTCACTGGGATGAGGTATCGATGTACCTCCAACATCTCTGCTGTGTAGTTGCGTCACAGTAATACCTGTACTGCTGAGGGATAATATCGAGCTGCTGCAGAGTTTGTTGCCTTAAAACACTGAAATCCACCAGTAATGGATGACTCCACTGTTTGCCAGCGTGTGTCAGGTCTGCCTCATTGATAACGGTCCCTGTCATCAGCTCTTCTTCATTGCTTTTGTGTGTTTCAGGCTCTCAGTCTCCTCTAGCTCTCCCTGACGATGAGGCTGCAGCTGGCCGCCGTGTCCTGCAGAGGGCGCCCTTCCTCCACAGTCCCGTCATCTGCAACGATGCTGACGGGGTCGTAGTGCTCCTCAGGCGGGTGAGAGTCCTGCATGGCCATGTACATGGACGACTTGGGGGCCTGAGGGGCAGAAAGGAGGCGAGCTGATTGTTGTGTCACGGTTAGAGAAGAAGATGAAGGACTGGAGTTCTGACTGGACCACTAGAGACTTTTCTCCAAATTGTTTTGACTGTTTTTCTCAGAATTTTGCCAAATGTTCTCTCAACATTCCTGTGACTCGTGTTCTTGGGATTTTGAGTTTAAAGGTGGAATTTGATCATTACCTCAGAATTCTTTTAACTTGTTTCTCAGGATTGTTGAGTTTTTCCACAGAATTCTGAGTTTTAAGTTGGAGTTTTTACAGTTTTTTGCTCAGAAATTTGACAGTTTTCAGAATTCTGAGCTTTAAGTTCAAATTCTGACTTTTTTTCCCCCAGAAACAAATATCAACATTCTGACATTTAGCTCAGAACTCACAGTTCTTCCATGTGACCCTGATCCTCTCACTCATTAAGGCTTCACCTGACTCTTCTCAACGTTTGAACTCTGCAGACTTTACCAGTTGATCACATTCTTTGATAACATTTGATCAGTCGTGAGACTCGTTCACACACAGATCCGTGCAGACGTATGAACACACACCTCTTTGAAGCGCTGTGGCAGCGAGTCTTTTGGACAGAGAAAGTTGGATATACGTTTCCGATACACCACCGCCAGCCCCACCAACACCGCCGCCATGGCAATGACCACGAACGTGACCACTGCTGCCACCCACGGAGCCCCAGGTTCTGCAGAACAATCGAACCAAGAACAACAGAGTCCATCAGTTTGTTTGTCACTCACTGGTGCAGGAGCATCTCGATATGAATGAAACACACTAATCTTATTTCTGGGCGAACTTACTGCTGGTGGTGCGTTCGCAGACCGGCTTGCTGGGCTCGCCTGGTTTGGGGTTCATCTGGGCGTTGACGTAGACCTGGACGCAATACGAGGTCCAGCGCTCCAGGTTATCCAAAACAAACCGGCTCTGCTGTAAGATGCTGTGGCTGACGGCCTGTAGGAGGCGACAGAGGAGAGGTCAGTTGTGCAGCAGCGACAGGTAACCATGGAGACCACAGGTGAGACGAGAGGGAGAGGCGACTGTCTGAACCTCCGACACCGAACATCTGAGAAGTTTTTTTTCTTGAACTCAGATTTTAACAGGTTTTTTCAGAATTCTTCCAACTTGTATCAGAGAATCTTAACTTTTTCTCGGAATTCTGATTTTAAAAGTTTTCTCAGAATTATTTTGACTTTATTGTCAGAATTTGGACATTGTGACAAATACTTGATGTATTGCCCTGAATTTGGACCATTTTCTCAAAATCCCTCTGAATTTTTTTTTCTCCAAATTCTGTCTCTTTTCAAATCCATTTGAGGTCATTGGGGGGAAAATGACTGTATTTACTTTTTGTGCAAACCATTCCTTTAACAACGATCCTGTTTTTGGTCACAAATCTGCCAAGAAAGCAGATCAGATCCCTGAATTAAAAATAATTAAGCTTTTCACACGCCATCCCACCTCCTTCTCATGGCCTTCCTTCCAGTAGGTGATGTTGTAGGTGACAGCTGGAGCGCCGTAAGCATCCTTGAGCGTGGAGCGAGCGAACACCGGATCTGTAATGCTGACTTCTATCGTGTTGTCGGTGGAGATGAGAGAGACGCTGGGAGGACCGATGACGGCTGAGGATGAGAGAGAGAGAGAGAAGAGAGGGACAACGTGAGGAGGAGAAAACACGACTAAAGCAACATGTTGGTGAGACTGAAATCAAACAATGACATAAAAGACGTCACATTCCGAGTTGAGACAAAAATGTGTTTCTTTTTAACTCTGATTTCTTTGCTGAACTAAAGCCAGTAAAACATCGATGTCTCTCAGGAAGATAAAACCACAGCAGCAGCATGTTTTGCATATCAAGTTGTGTTTACAGTACGATGATGCAAATTCTACGGCTTCAGTAAATCCCAGAGGTTTCTGTGGCAGGCGGGCAAATTACCAGTCTAGAGCAGAGCAGGAGAACGGGTCCAACCTACGATGAGCTAAAAACATGGAGCTTATTCTTTAGAGCCTGTGTTTGGTTGGTATGAAAACACATTTCTGAATATTATATTTGTATTTTCTGCAAGACGAATTAAGACAAATACCCGAATCATTAATATGTCAGAGACGGCGTTTCACAGCATAGATAAAGTTTCTCCTGACGACACAACTCACACAATTGAGGGATTTATTAAGGGAGTCTGGTGGGTTGTGTTAGAATTTTCAGCAGGTTTGATGACACGTCATCAACTGACCTTTAATTCATATCTGATCAGTTGATGGAATCATTCATGGAGTCAGTCACTACAATGCATCTGTAAGATCTCCCATATCTGATGAGAAACATCACTGTGCACATCTGTAATACCAATGAACACCTGTGCAGTGTTTGGACTCACTGTCTCTCTCCAGAAACATCTCTTTGCTCTCCACCCAGTCGGAGATCTCCGCCCCAAGCTGCGCTCGCACTCTGCCGGTGAACTTTCCGTACACGGGGATGGAGGAGTTCTGTTGGCGGCTGAAGTCACACTGGAGTTGCAAGGAGTTCGTACAACTCGCACTGTATTCGGTGAATCGGCTCCTGTGGACAAAACACAGCGGCGTCATGTCAGACGTGATGTCGTGCTTCAGTTCCAGGTGAGTTTGGGATGTTGTTCACTGTCACATCTTCTGTTACTGGAGACGCTTTCACCTTCTCATCAGAAAGAAAAAAACTTGACAGGAATTGGAGATTTATCATTTTACATTACTGCTTTAAGTAAAAATAAACCTAAATGTTATGAACATAAATATATTAGATTATATTTATTGACATCCAGGTCGCAAAGGTACAAATAATTCATGTCACGATAACAAACTCAGGAACTTTTATATTAAAATGATATCAGGTTCAGTGAAAAAAAACGAATGTTTGTTGTTTTAACAAACGCTTTATATAATATATATCATTTCTTGTCCTGACAGACATGCAACTTAATCTACACTTTAAATCTACACTTTAAATATTATACTTTTTATTACATTAATTCAGTTCATGTTCACAGCATGTTTAACTTGAGAAGGATTTATTGCTGCGACCCAACTAAACACCATCTCTGCTGCTAAATAAACACACATAATGTGTCACTGATGTTACATAACTTCACAGAAAATGATGTCAAAGTTAATGAGGAACAGTGATGTCATCTGTGTACTGTGTGTAATCTGTGTACTGTGTGTAATCTGTGTACTGTGTGTGTGTGTCAGGAGTGTGTGTTCATCAACAGTCAGTCGGTGTTCCGGCTGTTTCCCAGAAGAGAAGCTGCGTCTGTTCATACGCTGATGTTGTTGCTGATAAGAGCAGCGAGTCACTTTTCAGTTTGACAGTTGTTGAAATGGTGCACCTGATAAAAATCTGGCTGTTAAACCCTCAAAACAAAAACACACTCAGCTGCCTCTCAGATAACAGAAACCACTTCACGCATACGACCACTAGCCGGATAGACTCATTCAGACTGATCACAGCACTAAAACACTCTGGTGTTTGTGTCAGAGGACTCAAACCTTCGAGAGATCTTTGAAAAACTGTCGACTGTAGAACTGATGCCAACGATTATTCTCATTCTTGGTTATTTTCTCTATTAATTGATTAGTTTTTTGGTCCATAAAATGTCAGAAAATGCTAATAGAAAGTCTGGTTTTGTCCACAATCCAAAGATAATCAGTTTGTTGTCACAGAGGAGCAAAGAAACCAGACAATATCCACATTTAAAGAGCTGGACTCCGAGAAATATGGCTTTTATTTCCTTTAAAAGTGTGTCAAACCAGTTAATCAATTATTTAAATAGTTGGCGATTCATTTAATAGTTGACAACTGATCGATTCATCGCAGCTGCTCTCCTCTGCTGTGTCAATCTGTATCTTTTCATGCTCCAAATTTAGTCTTAAGAGTAAAAATAAGGAAGAAAACCAAAATTATGTATTATGTATTGAAAAGACTCGATAGATATCTTGATAGTGAGAGTAGTTGCAGGGTTGCAACTCTGTTGATTTAAACAGCTTTGACAGCTGTGCAGCAACAGAACAGACTGACGTCGGCGTGTTTGCTGAAGCAGAGAGCTTCTGTCATTGCTGTTGACTCACTTGTACTGTGATGTGTAGACCAGGCCGTCGGCTGCTCCTTCAGGTGGATCCCACCTCAGCACCAGGTTCATGTTGTAGGAGGTCAAGCTGACGTTTGTGGGTCCACTGAGGACTCCCGATACCGCTGCACAGTCCAAATACATAAAATATGACACACAGAGAGTGTTATCACAGGTTCAGTAAAGATTGGAAAGGACAGAAAATGACAATTCATGTTTTGATTGAATTGCTAACATGTCAAAATGGCAGTCAAGCTAGTTCCCGTGAGAAGAAAACATGGCTGGTGTGACGTCGCCTTACAACCGTCCCTGAACCTAGTTTAATCTAAAACATACAGGCCTTCGTAAACTAGAAAACTAGCTTGCTAGCTAATCTAATTCATGTAGGTGTCTCGAGGTAGCTAGCTAGCTAAGCAGCCTATATAGAATTGCAAATAGAAAACATTTTCCTTTGCTGGCTAACTGGTGTGTTCTCAGAAATGGTGTTAATACTGTGACTGTCAAATAAAACAATTAAGTAAATATTGCTATTGATGTACAAATCAAATGTAAAATTTGCTACGTTAATGATACTTAGCATGCTAACAGTCTGTGGAACGTGTTTTATCAGAAATCGGAATACATTTTTTCAGTTTCATTTATATATTTAAAAAACCTAAAAGGCCTACACATACTAGAAAAACTAGCTAGCTAATGTAGAATTCATAGGCCTTGCTAGGTAGCAAGATAGCTAGCTAGATATTGGGTTGATACATTTTGTGTATTTTAGACATGCTACACTCAGTTTTCAGTCATGTTCTAATAACCTAAACCTAAAAACCTACATAAAACCACAAAATGTTACAAAATAAAAAAAAATAGCATTTCTGGCAAATGCCGGCATGTTTTCTGAAATGTTATTAATATGTACTGTCTCTGTCATATTAAGTAATAATACAAAATAAAGACTTCATTTAATGCACAAATTTAAAGTAAAATGTCAAATTCACCTTACATGATAAGTTAATGATAATTAGCATACTAACAGGCAGTGGAAACTGAAGACAGACACACTAAGGAGAATAATAAATTATAACTGTGACTGTATTATTATTATCATTATTATTAGTAACCTTAACATATCTCATAAAACCATTTAAATTCTCTGTACAGCAGTTTACACTTGGAAGTTTAGAGCTAACTGGCTAACTGACTTTGTTTTCACCGTTAGCCTGAAGTTAGCTCATTTAAACAGACCACAGGTCTGCTGTGAGAGTTCATGTGAGGACACAAACAACTTTTTAATTAATTATTATTTATAGGAAGTCAACATAAATACATATAAATACAGTCTTTAGGGTTAGAAACTGTCTGTACGAGGCAATAAGCTAACTTGTTAACTGTACTGATTATTAGAGACGAAGAAGAGTTTGTACGGGTCATCACAAGCGCCAAAAGACACCTCATCTCTAAAACAGCCGATTTAAGTTCAAACAGAGGATCCATGTTGAGTCGAACTTCTTCTATACAGGCCGAACACTTTCTAACTTCTACACCTGGCTGTGTGGTCCTGACAGAAGGTAAGAAGAGGAACAACTCCGCGCGCACACACGTTGTCGATCAAAGGTTATTGATTACCTCTGGGTCCATGTAGTGTTGAGAGCGTCAGGATGAAGACACACACACGGGCTGACATGTTGCCGAACTCTTCTTCAGTCGCTGTGCTCTGTAGTCCAGCTGGGTAGTGTGTGTGTGTGTGTGTGTGTGCAGGTGTGTGAGCGTGTGTTTCATTATAAACGATGTATTTCCTGGTAAGGCTCGCGCACAGGAGGCGGGGGGAAGCCCGGGGAAACGAAACTCGTCCCTGCACAGAAACGTCTGCTGCTTCGAGGAAAGCAGCCAATCAGCGTCCAGAGTTATAAGAAACATCGCCCATCTGAATCTGTCGGATCAGTCAGTCTGTGAAATGTCGCGAGAGTTCACAGTTTGCCTGTTTTTGTTGGTGTTGCGCAGCTTCAGGTGGCAAGTGCGCAGACACCTGCAGCAGGGCCGGACTGAGGCTGTGAGGGGCCGGGGGCGGGACGGAACCGAGGGGCACCGGGGGGGGGGGCGGGACAGAACTGAGGGGCACCGGGTATTAAATGTACTTATAAATATAAAAAGTAACTTTGGTGAATGAGGGAGGCGGGCCGTCAGCAGCATGCACAAGAGTGACTGACACTTCTCGGGCACGCCCCTTGGCTCTGATTGGTTGTGTTGAGCCAGGAGTGGTGGATCCTTGCAGATCAAGGGGGCGGAGCCACAGACAGCTGACCTGTATCTTATTCTACTGTCGGATCATAATGACAATTTCAGCAAATATAACAAAACAACAGCTACAGACTACAACTTTAAGTTTAGACAGAGTAAATTACACCAACCTGTGTCGTTACGTGTGTGTTTTCTTCTGTTCCAGTGGATTCTTACTTTCACAAATATTTTACTCCACTTTATTTATAGTAAGTTACTCGTCACATGTTGCATCAGAGTTGGAGTCTCTACTTCCACTTCACCACATGTTGGAGGCAGATGTTGTACTTTTTTCCTCCATTACATTTATCAGATAACTTTAGTTACTTATAATGATTCTAAAAAGACGGTAAAAGTCTTCAGTGGCTCCAGAGAAGCTGCAGTGTTGTAGGAGCGATGCAGGGCCAGTGATGCCTACATTACCCACAATGCAACTCACCATTAAGACACATCGGTAGAGATTATTATCGTTATCATCCAGTTGGATCCTCAGTTGGATCAATCGAGTGTTTCTGATTTGATTTAAAGTAGACGTTCATTATAGAAGACGGCAGAACTGTGGCGTCAGAGATCATTGATCAGAAATCTACAGAATATCAGTTTATTGGATTTTCTGTCAGAACTGTAATGACATTATGACGAACAGACTCCACGACTCTTCTTCAGCACAGCTCGTTTTATTCACAGGATTTTCTCGACATCTGGAGATTCAACAGCTCATCAGTGAGATCAGTAACAGGACAGAATCACAGAGACACTTCACAGCAATCATCACAAACTATAGTGGTTTATACCGACATGTTACAGTTAATCAGCTGTTTCAAAAGTTTTAACTTTTAATGGACAGAAACTTCGAGCACCTCTACATTATTTAAAAAGTTAGAAGAAGAGTCAGAGAAGATATTTTGCCATAAAGCAGGATTATAAACTTCAGCACGATCGACTCCACCGTCACTAGCAGTCTTCTGAGCTTCTCCTCAGCGTTTGGACTGGCCGGTGGTCCGGCAGAAGACAGTCAGCAGAACCTTCTTTATGCAGCAGCGTGGCCGAGGTGTCACCTGAGAGTTCAGGTGGTGCAGCTCCAACATCCCGGACTTTGAGGAGGAAGTAAGACTGCAGACAAAGAGACGGAGACGGTCAGGCTCCATGATCGATTAAACAGAGAGTAACCGTTAGCCGAGTTAGCTCAGTTAGCCATGCAGTTAGCAGGTCATGGCCGGAGCTAGCTGGTTAGCATGCTAAACATGCTGAGTGTGGAGAATAACTCTGGTGTTATATTTTTATAATTGTCAACAAATTTCACGAAAAGACCAAAACCAACAACGTGACTTCCTGTCTGTCTGCGGCGCCGAGCTTCTGGGCCGGGCTGCACCAACAAGGATTCATTTAACCTAAAATAAAACTCAGATTAAAATCAGTAAATCCAGGTTTTAATTCCAGTAACTTTAAACTGGAGTTTCTAGTTTCAGTGAAGAATTAAATGTAATCAGTTTTAGAAAAATGTTTGAATCCGTCTTCATTTTAAGATTTGGTTCAACAGAATTTAAAACTTGATTTAATCAGGTTTAAAAGTTCATCCTTGTTGGTGCAATGGAGTCTTTGAATAAATGTTCTTACTGAGGACTTAAATCTTTAAAATATATCATCAAAAATCAGGTCAGTAATTCAGCTAAAACCCTTTAAAATGTAGTCAAACAGGAGGAAAGTGTGTGTTAGTTTGGGACTATTTTCAGAGGTGGATGATGGCGGTCGGTGTGTGTGTGTGTGTGTGTGTGTGTGTGTGTGTGTGTGTGTGTGTGTGTGTGTGTGTGTGTTCATGGACACCATGGGGGATACGATCCGGCTGTGAGACAATCGGTACCTGTCAGTTCGGGTCACTGCTGGTTCTGGTCTGCGCTTGAGATTTGTTGAAAAAAAGAAAAATATAAATTCCTTTGTTTCAGGCCCATTTTTCTCCTTTCTCTGTTCTTGTGAGAACTAAAGTACCGGATAGTGATTTATTGCGAGTTCTTGGATGTGGAAGTAACTTAAAAAGTCCGTCAGCCTCGGATTCACCTCGTGTTCAGTGTTTGCATGCAAACGTTAGCTTCGCCTTTGTAAGCCTGTTAGCTTGCTGATGTTAGCACTTAGCTCAAAGAACCACTGTGCCTCTACTGAATCACTACGATCACTTGATTAGCACCTGGACGTCAGAGTCACAGGTGCACACAGAGTATTTAACGTAAAGATGAAATGATTCTTGGAGCCGCGGCACACAGTCGGATCTGTTACCAGCGATGTCGGCAGGCGTCGTCGCAGTAATCTGCCGCTCAGCTGGCCGCCGCAGGCGACCGATCCGATGAGGAGGAGCAGGAGCAGAGCGAACAGGGCCCCCAGCAGGCCGTAGACCACGGACACTGAAACAGGAGGAACAGATATCAGATCACAGATCCAGCTGAGGATCCTCAGCTGCATGAATCTCTGAGAGGAACATTCAGAAGAAGTTCCTCTTTCTGCCAGCAGCACAGAGGAACAGCCGACTACAGTTTTTTAACCACAGAACAAGAAAGATCATCGATCTCAGCGAGCCGTGACGTACGTGAGTGCGATGGCGGCGGGCTGGTGAAGGCGCAGTGGGCGTCGCTGGACACCAACTGGTCGCTGAATAATGTTTTCACAGTCACGGTCACGCAGTACTCCACGCCGCGCTGCAGGTACGAGATCTCAATCTCCTCCTTGTACGGCCGAGTCAGGTTGAACTGCAACACAAAAACACAAACCGGGTCACACAAACCGAGGCGACAGAACCGGACGTCTCTAATGAGACGTCAGGACGTTTTCCAGTCGTGATTGTGGCAATAAAACCTGATTTATCTGACAAGACGTCAGGACATTCAGGACATTTTTCATCAGTTTTCTAAATTAGTAAGTAAGTAAACATTCAGATTTAATCGTGGAAATGTGCTTCATCTTGTTTATCTTGTATTTCCTGTTTATTGTTGTGTCTTCATGTTGGAACAGTTGGAACAGTTGGAACAGTTGGAACAGCGCTCTCTTCTCTTCTGTCAGCGTCGAGCTGTCTAACATGTAGAAACTGTAACTGAAGTGAAGCTGGCGCGCGTCACTTCCTGTTTCTAGGTACTTTACTTTCCTTCACAAGAAGGAGCTCCAGGTGTTCACAGCAGGATAACGAGGTCATTTATGTTCCCTGAATGTCACAATGAAAGAAATTGCATCATAGTTGAGATTTTTTTTTTGTACAATCAGTCTCATTTTCTCCAGAAGCGTTCGAGGTCCGATCAGTTGTGTGCAGCGAGTCGGCTGATGAGTTCAGGTCGAGCGTTTCCTCGAACACATGCGGGCGAGCGGAGTCGCTGAGAGGAAGACGTGGGTTAAAAACTGAAAACCACACCGTGAAAAACAGATCAGCCTCCACACGAGTTCCTCTACAGACTCACATCCACCTCTCAGCAGATAAAGAAACGACGTTTGTGGCTTCGCTGTTTTGATTTCTTCACATTCAGCTCGTTCAGATCTTGGAAACACAAAGTGGAGAAGAAAACGAAACAAAAACTGCAGGAATTCACTGATTTCCTCTCGTATCTCACAAAAATGATGATCAGCATTCAAATTTGGTGTTTTTTTTTTCTGACTTTGATGCAAAACCTTGAAAATATTTGATGATATTTGAAAACGTACAATCAATTAAAAACACGTAAACGTATAAAAAGGCTGAAACGTGACTGTGAGGTTCAATAATCTCGTCCTGGTGAATCAGTCCTTGAAAGATCGATATTTTCCACAACAATAATCAGATTTACACTCAAAAATAAACAAAATAAACAAAGTAAAATGACATTTTGATCTCAATGAATCATATAAAGCATCATTTGTGTTTGAACAACGAGTAAAACTCTGAATAAAAGACGTGTGACGGCTACTGATCCAAACATCCAAACTCCAACAGGCCATCAAGTGCATTTCACTGGACTTCACTGATTAAATTACCCACAATTCATTGCATATGTTAATTGTACTCTGTTGCCTGAGTGTTGTAGGGTAGAAATAATATGCAACCACGTCATGATACAGACGCTTGACACGATGACGGTGAAATGGACCACGTGAACAGAACGTGGGCGGGTTTAAAGGTCCGGTGTGCAGACTGCAGACCACCGAGCAGCCCGTGTACTCAGCTACGACCCGGTTTGAGTCCAGTCTTCCTCTTTCTCAACCCCCTGACCCGTCTGACCCCGTCAGATTAAAGCGTCAGCTCTTTGTCAATATTTGGGAATTTTTGCTGAAATCAACACTTGAAGGGAAGTTTCGTTTCAGACTCGCAGAGAGACGGAGCTGCTCAGCAGCTGGACGTGTTGTGAATCTTCTTCGGTGAAACTTTCAGGAACAAAGTTTCTTTAATTGAGCTCGTGATAAACACATGACATGAACATAAACTCGCTCTCTTCCTGTGACAACAACATTTCTACTAACCTGTATAAACTAAAGCAGCCACAGTTAAAGCCGCAGTGAGGAGGAAATAACCTCGGAGACAGGAAACGAGCAGCGCCAGGTCGACACCTCAGTGTGTCGTGTGGTCGTCAGCGCTTTCAAACATCTTGTTGTGTAGTTTGATTCTCTACGACTGAGAGAAACACGAGCAATCAAAGAATACGTTAACGTGCGATCTGTCAGAAACCAGAAGCTGAGTCACCAGAATAAAACGTTGTTCGTTATTAATGCAAATCACATCACGTTTACGATACATGAACATGAGGTCCGACAGAACCAGACAGTTCTGTGTGAGGCTGCGATTCAACATCTGATCGGGAAACAACTTGATATTTCTAGCCGCGTTTTCAAAGACAAAGCTGTATGTTTCTAAAAAGACCAAATCAGATTTCTTTGACGAGACTTTGGAACGTTTTACTGCCAACAGAACCCGATGAGCATCGTTAATCCGATTAACTTCTTTTAACAAGACGTCGGGACATTTTGAGCTGCATTCATGGCAAAACAACTTGATACTACTGACGAGACGTCGGGACATTTTCTGCTTCATTTGATGAGACTAAAGTGGAAGAGACGATGAAGAGACGTCACACACAGTTCAGGACTCGTACCTGTGCACCGTCCCTGGTCCTCTTCACAGTGAAGACCAGGTCCATCAAGAGGCCCGTCTGCAGCATCCAGATGGAAGGACGGACCTGCAGCAGCAAGCAGTTCCCACAGCCGGACACGACCACATCAGGAGGTCCCCACACAGCTGCCAGGAGAAAAGGTGGTCAAGTTCCTCATTAATACTTTATATGGAAGTGTTTAAAGGATCTGGATGAGACCAAAGTGTGTTTGTTGGCGTCTCACTGTCTGACAGAGGAGTGAACGCCGCCGACACGGTCCAGCTGGACGTCTGTCCGGCTGTGAAGGCCCGGACTCGGGCTCTGAACTGTCCCAACGGTTCTTTGAACGCTCGCGTCAGATTACACGTCTGTCCGGCCGTCAGCGCTGAACAGCCGGCCACCGCTTTCCACGACCTCTTACTGCCGAGGGAAAGAAAACAGAGACACACTGATGATGGCGTACGACAAACTGCGTCACCAAGAGAGGCGGGAAAACCACTGACAGCTGGTTGAAAAGGCAACTGACAGGATCGAGTGAGTCACGCTGATACGAGGAAATCATACCTGATTAAGAGTCGCTGTTACAGAAAAAAGAAAGTGCCGACGGTTCAGATGAGTCTCAGAAACAGAAATGAAACTGATGAAATACTGTGCAGATTAAAGAATTCTTGTTTTTGACACATCTGGCAGAAAACTTGATGGTGACGGTGGTGAAGCTCACGTTTGGGTTCATAGATGGATGCAAATAAAACGTGAAACTTTGCGACGTCTTTTGAACCAGTCGACCAGTTGGATGGATTAAGACTGAATTCTGTCCAGACTTTCGTGGTTCCCAGAGGATTAACTGAGCTGATAAATGAACTTTTATTGTTGCGATCCACTTGTCAGATTTCCAACAGCTGTTGGATGGATTTTCACAAGTTTGCAAAAACATTTCCATCAGCCTCAGCTCTACTTTTGTTGGCGCTACTTAACAAATGTTAGCTACAGTAAGACGCTAACAAGATATATATTATATCCAGCAGACTCTGGTAAAAGTAGAAGTTCTGATCCAGCTTGTTTCCTCCAGTAAAGTAATAGATTACTCTGACATGTACTCAGAGTCTCAGAGTAAAAAGTCTCCCTCTGAAGGACATTTGTGCTCAAAGCTAACTGAAGCTCACGTCATATTAATAGAACTCAAAGACAATTTAAGTTAAAGGTAGAATCAGTAGGATTTGTCCCAGCTGTTCCTGAACGCACCACAAAGACAGCTGATTGTTGAGTCTCATTCCCAGGACGTCAAACAGACACATGTTGGGTTGGTAAAGCGTCCCGAGCAGCAACAAAGAGAGAAAATCAGAATCTCTCTGCAGATACGAGACACTAACACGCCTTTTCTCCACATTCCAGTCTCCCTCTCTGTCTGTTTACGGCTTCTTATAGGCTGATAGGTTGAAATACATCAAACTAAAGCAACGAGCCTGTTTTGACATTAAGGTGGAAACATCAGATTTATAATAGATCTGTAGACGGCCGACGTTCCTGCAGCTGAAGAATAATTGAGAATTCTACATTTAGATTTGAGTGTTTTTCTATTTCAAACCGGAGCAACATCGATCTTAAAACTTATCAATGCACATTAACGCAGGATTTAAACTCCACGTCTGTTACTCACAGCAGTTGATTATAGAAATATCTGTTGGTTCCGGCCTGTTTTTAAATGTCAACTATCATCTTTTAAACCCCAAAACAACCTGATCAGCACGATGCAGCTCAGACAAACCTCGTCCTAAATCCTGGACCTCCGTCTTTTCTTAATGTGAACTTGAGTTTCTGGTCGACTGAACACTCACGAGCTGCAGAAACTCTTTTAGAAATAAATTCATCTCAGGTTCTTGTTAAACTCTGAGACACTGACTCCACAACGCGATGAATTAATATAATTCCTGCAGTTTGACTTCTTCTGGGTTTTCTGTCTTCTTCAGTTTACACAGATCTCACGATGTATCATTAGACGATCGTCTTGCAATCACTGTATCGCGATAAAATCGTCACCGTGGGCAAACTATCGTATTGTACGAGGAGTCCCACAAGTGTGTTCTTAGAGCTGCAGCTAATGACTGATTTCATGATCAATTATCAGCTATTAAATGTCACCACATATGAAGGGACGCCTTCACATCGCTTCTTTCATCAAACTGACAGTCCAAAACACAAAAACTCTTCGTTTACGGTCAGAAGTGATGAAGAAGAAGCTGGAACCAAATTTCTGACTTGAGGCGTAAAATGACAGACAGTGTCAGTATCCAGTGAGATTAAACTCGGTCTAAAAAGCCCAAAGTGACGTCTTTGAATCACTTCTTTTGTCCAAAACTTCCCAAAAACTCTATTTATCAGAAGTGATGAAGAAAAAGCAGCAAATCGTCACATTTAAGGATCTGGAACCAAACGATCTTTGAGATTTCTGCTTTAGAAAAATGACTCAAATGATTCATCGATTATCAAAATTGTTGGTGACCCAATTTTTCGAGAAATGAAAGTCAATCTGAGTGATTTCATCTGGAGTGAAGCCAAACCACAGTGAGTCAATCTTTGTGGATTTTCCCACAGAAACCTTCTCTGGCCCTGAAACCTTCTCTCACTTCTGCTCTCTGACTGGAGTACCTGACACGGACGACCTGGACCTCGAAGCGGCTGCTGTCGGGGGTGTCGGCGCCGGGCAGGAAGCTGAGCGTGTGCTCCATGTTGAAGGACGAGATGGAGACGTTGGATGGAGCCGGGAGGGAAACGCTGACTGCTGCCGAGGAGAAGAAGAAGAAAATCAACTTTTAAAACCCAACAATTTGAATCATCCGTCTTCTGCAGCTCTGAACTCTTCAATCTAAACATTCCCTGCAGGTGAACAACAGCTGAGTGAGTTTAACACACACACATACGACATATGTTCAGTCCAAAGGTGTAAAAACCTCCTCCTGCCTGCAAACCTTCAGTCCAGGGAGCATTACCAAGGTGCATCTGCAGAAGAAGAAGGAGTAGAAGAATCCACAGCCTCATCTTCCCTCCATGCAGTCACTCGCACTTCAACGTCTCTTACGCAAAGCTGGCAAATGTTTTTAAGGTTTGAGCACACAACCTATAGCGCTGGCTGGGAGGGAGCAGGGGGTGAGAGCGGGGGTTGGGACGTGAACACACTTTGTTATCATGTCGCCGGCTGAGTTTCTGTTTCCCCAGAAGTCTCCTCCCTGTGAGCTTTACACTGCAAATCCTGCGTTTCAGCGTCACAGCTGCTGCAGGAGCCGGACAGAAGAATCGTTTCTGAGCTGTGGGGAGTTTTTGTCTGCTGGTTTTTGTGGTTTTTTTTTTATTTTGGTAAGCTTGAAAAAAAAAACACAGGAATAATTCAACAGGTAAAAAGATTTACAGAGTGCAGAATGTGACTTTATTTGTTGTATTGAGTTGTATGATTGTTACATTGAGTATAAAAAGATACAAACATGTCGTTAAGTTGTGTGATTATGTTGTTTACATACAGTTGCATGTGTTTACTTGACTTTCCTGTAACTTTTGATAAGACTGTACGCTGAACAGGACAATAAAATATGGAAAACATGACATGATACTGTGATACTGATGCATTAATATTCCTCTGACAGTCACAATGCAGACGTGATTCTCATGTGGAGTAAAATGTGAGATAATGATCTTATTAAAAAACAGTCGGAGAGTTAAAGGTGCTTCTGTTTGCTATAGAAATATTAATATTAATATCTTGATTCATGTTTAACGTGTCGATTATTTCTGCCAGTCAGAAGTTTTATCTGACGACTCTTCAGAAGACAAAGATATTCAGTTTAGCTTCAGACAGAGAAGACGATGTCGCTGTTAAACATCTTTTGAGTTCTGACTCTTTTCTTTGGCTTTAATTTGGACTTTTAACTCAGAATATTAAAGTTAAAGTTCAACATTTAAGGATTAAACTCAGTCAGAACACCAAAAAAGTGTTTTCCAGCAGTGCTGATCGTCTGTACACAGAAAATGGAACCAGATGCAAAAGATTGATCTGAAATTAATCCAAATATAAAAGATTGTTAACAATTAATTTGCCAGCGACTGAGCAGCAAGAAGTTTCACTTCAAGCTGAAGAGAGTTAAAGGTGCATCGTGTGAGGATTTAAATTTCATAATCAGTGACTGAAGTTAGCATGCTAACAGCTAGCATCGGTTTGGACGACAGCGAACTGAGCTAACGGCAGCTACCGTCAGCAGCAGTTAGCGGTTACTGGCCAGTTCTCACATACTGCACCTTTAAGTTCGGACACACATAAACAGTGAGTACATTTTTAAAAGCAGCTCAGTTCTCATCACGTGGACCCTTTTGGCAGACGATTAATCAAACAAAACTGTTTTCACAAACTCAGTTTTCAGGTGAACGATGAAGGAAAATAAAATGAAAATGAAATTCTGCCTTAAAAAAAGCTGTCAAGCATCAGAACAGCAGAAACAACTACGTGTTGTGAGGGCGACATCTGCTGCTCGGGCTGCGTCTGACAATCATAATCCATCAATCTGCTGATTATCTTCAACAATAATCAGATATTTGTTTCGTCACAATTTCCTCAAAGTGACGTCTTCAAACTGCTTCAGTCTGAAACACATAAACTCTTCATTCTCTGTCAGAAACGACTGAGAAAAGCTGCAAAGAAGCTGAAACGAGACAATGTTTGACATAAAATGATTGGCAACGACATTCTCTTCAATGCACTGGACAGACGTGTGGCCAGTAAAACAACAAACAGTCCAGCTGTGTGAAGCACGAAGCTGCGAGCTGGATTCTGCATGGAATTACCAGAATTCCTGTAAATCAATGCCCGAAAATTCCAGGAATAATTCCCTGCATGTACCTACAGGAAGACAAAAGGAAGCTGTTCCCTGATCAGAACATCACAGCCGGTCCAGAAGTTTGAAACCACTTCAACATATTTTAATTTCTCCACAGTTTGAGTGGAAATCTTTGAATCATGTCTGTGACTTTCAGAATATCTGAGAATCTGAACGCACTCGAGCTGGTTCGGACTCCACAATCCCGCCTCGATCCGACAGCGTTCTCCATCCTTTTGTTTGTCTTCAGGTCGCTCTGTGAAATCTCTGAAGTGTTCGTGGAGTCCGAGCCAGGTCGAGCGTTCCGTTGTTCTCTTATTATTATTATGCAACTTTTGTGATTATTGTGTTTTAATTGTTAAATGTTCCAACCGATCGGAAACAATAAAACCAAACACTTGTTGGCAGCAGTTCATATCTTCAAGTTCTCGTCTTTTCATTAGTTTACAGATCAGCTGATGGTTTATAAATGTAATAATGCTTCATCACATGTTTTAAATCTAATAGATATTGAATGTTGAACCAAACTTGTACTTTAACACAAATAATAATCACAAGTCATGTCACAATATCAGTCAGAAAAATGTAAATATATATTTTTTGGTGATGTCATTGAAGCAAACGAGGGGCAAACATCACGCTGAGATATTCTCAGATTCATTTTTCAACTGTTGATATTATAAAAACATTATTACATAAGAAACGAATGCAAATCAGAAGCATTTTGCCGAGTGGTCTCTGACTTCTGGAGCGGCGGCTGTGGTGTTTTTAGAGGAAGCTCAGACTTCAAAACACATACAGTAACATGATTCACAGTTTATAATGTGGAGAGGAACAAAACGTGCAGGAACGTTCTGACATCTGGATCCTAAATCGCTTGTAAACGGCCGTACAGAAGCTGCCTGTTCTCCTGCTGAAGGGCGAGTTTCAGAAAATGACCAGCAGGAAAAGTAAGAATATCGGCAGAGAAACAAACACGTAGCAGCGTTCAACAACGACGCCTGAGAGCGAGCTGCAGCCGACTGACCGGCCGCGGCTCCAAACTAATAAACATCCATCAGAGAGAATGTTACGAGCTTCCAGTGTCTCGACTCAGTTAGTGGAGATAAACGCTTCACAGTCTGTCTCTAACACTGAGTTTAAACACATTATAAAATCCTAAACAACACCAAGACTTCTATTTCAAGTTCTGTAAGACACGTGGAGGTGGACGCCTCATATATCCACAGTCATCTTCTTCATCCTCCTCTTCTTCTTCTTCATCCTCCTCTTCTTCTTCTTCGTCCTCCTCCTCGTCATCGGCAGCGCAGGAATTTAATGCAACTTCCTCCTCAGCGTTCTGCGTTTGTGCAGGCAGGATTGCAGAAATCTCATCATGTAATTCCTCCTCGTCCTCCTCCTGTCTGCCAAACGTTAATGTGAGGAGGTTAACATCCTCCTCCTGTCTGCCACAGGTTAATGTGAGGAGGTTGACCTCCTCCTCCTCCTCCTCCTCCTCCTTTTTATTTGGCTCGCTCCCTCCTCCAGTCAAACTGTCTGCAGGAGGATGTGAAACACACTCTGGCAGCGGCTCAGACTGTGACGCTGTCTGTGTCGGGAAGTCTGACGTTTGGTTTGAGGAGAAGCCCGGCGTCGGTTCTGGCGCTGGAGGCAAAGGAGCTGTCAAACACGATGAAGACGAGGAGGAGGAGGAGACGAGGTTTGTTCCCACCCGCAGTTTATAACCTCCCCCTCCGCTGCTCTCCGCCTCGCTCTCCTCGTCGCTGTCCTCTGATAGAGTCTGTTTGCTCCCGTCCTCGCCAGAAGAGGGCGGTGTTGGTTTGAGGTTCAGGAGGGACGACAGGGACGTGCTGAGTGGAGAGACGACCAGAACCTCGTCCAGGTGATGGATGGACGTCTGAGACACACAGACGGAGAGACAGGAAGTGTTTAATCAGATATTCACCAGACAGAAACAACAAACAGTTCATGAATCCACCAGTCAGGAGAAAACTGAGACTATCAGCGTCTGAGTCCTTCATCAAACTGTCACCACTCAGCACTTCCTGGTTATAACTCCTCAGAAGTGTTGCTTCTGTTCCCCATCAGAAAAAATGTTGGTTTTGTTATTTTTATTTTGAGACACACCTCTCTCTGAGCTGGACGGCTGCAGGCATTAGCTCCAGGTGGAAACGGCTAATGTGGTTAGCAGCTGCTGTGAGTCAGAAGTCACAAACAGCTCGTGTCTCGTCACGTCCTTAAACTCTGACATGTCTGACCAAAATGTCTGTTTCTAAAATACTGTGTGATTATTTTTTTAATCACTGGCTGCTGATCTGTGCTTCCCTGCAACATATAATCTAGATGATACAAGTCAAAGCATGAGAGCGGCGTTGTGATGTCACTTAACAACTTTATTTATCAGCCGATGCCAAAAAAAATCAACAGAAGATTTGATCTCTGGTTTATGTTCCGTCTCCACGTCCGCGTCGCAAGAAATCTTATAATCGAGAAATGTCGACACGTCTGCTAACTGAAGGCACGCAACTCAAAATGATTCTCATCTTTTATTTATTGTTCTTCTCCGAGCCGTTACATGGAAAAACACCAAAGCCAATTCAGACGTCTGGTTTGTTTCACCCACAGTTCAAAACGCCAAAGATATTCAGTTCATATTATAATAATATAACTCAAAGTCCAGCGTCTGGGTTTATTACAGGATCATCACGTGAAAGTAAGAATCATTGTGTTTCCACTTTTACAGCCGTCGGCTACAACATCCAAACCACCAACCGTCAGAAACATCGATCGGCTGGTTATCATTCAGTGTTCTGCTGGGAAACCTCGTGGCCAGGAGGATCGTGACTAAGAGCTCCAGGTATCGACCGGGCCTTGAATTCCTCACATCCCAATCCTAGTAAACATATGTGGGACTCGTCAGAACAAGTCTGATCCACGGAGGCCCGACCTCGCCCTCTGAAGGATTCTAGGGACCCAATACCAGAGGACTCTTCAGAGCCCAGAGGACTCTTCAGAGACCAGAGACGCTCGTCTGACCTGAACTTATCTCACCGTTCACATGAAGCTGTGTATCTTCTATGTGCTATCAAGCAACAACACATTTCCCTCCAGTGGAAATGTTGCTGAATCATATTAAAGGAAGGAGAAGAAACCACCCAGCAGCTTGAAGTCCCCTCGAGAAGTTACACCGAATGTGTCGGCCACATACAGATCCTGTGTGAGGGGGGGAAGCCCCTCCACGTCTCGCTGCAGGCAGTCGCTCACAGAACACGAAACCGCGTCTAAGTTCATAAAAAAGCGCGTTCAAATCCCCCTCGCATGAGACAATCAGCACAAATATTAAAAGGTTAACTGTAACGACGCCCACACGGCCAGCAGCTCCTCCATCCCAGCAGCAGCAGCAGCACAGCAGACACGGGGACTGAAATGAATTCGAGGTTTCAGAAGCTGCCAACGGATTATTAATGGTCTCAACTCCCTTTTTCCCCCCAGAAGTTCACGAGTTCAGTGTCACAACATTTCAGACATTAAAGTGCCAGCAGACGAGTCTGAAACAATCACAATCACTTTTACTCTGGATTTTATTAATCAGCTCTTTTTCCATAATTATGACTTTTTTCTCCGAATTCTGGTGAGAATTTAAATTAAATGAAGAATTAAAAGTGAGAATTTAAAAAATCAGAATAAAAAAAAGTGAGAATTAACAAAAAAATTGAATACAAAAAAAAATCAGAATAAAAAAAGTAAGAATTAAAACAAAGTGACAATTAAAAATAAAATTAAGAATTAAAAGTGAGAATAAAAAAAATCTGAATAAAAAAGTGAGAATTAATAAAACAAATTGAGTAAAAAATAAGATTCAGAAATAAAAAAAGTGAGAATTAATAAAAAAGTTGAATACAAAATAAAATTCAGAATAAAAAAAAATCTGAGTAAAAAAAGTGAGAATTTAAAAATAAAATTAAGAATTAAAAGTGAGAATAAAAAAAGTGAGAATTTAAAAATAAAATTAAGAATTAAAAGTGAGAATAAAAAAAGTGAGAATTTAAAAATAAAATTAAGAATTAAAAGTGAGAATAAAAAAAAATCAGAATTAAAAATAAAACTCAGAATAAAAAAAAGTCAGAATTCTGGTTTTAAGTTTAAAGTCAGAATTATTAGAAAAGTCAGAATTCTTGAAATTTTGAGAAAAATTCAGAATTTTGTTTCCAAACCCAGAACATTGGTCCTTAAAAGTCAGTTTTTTGGGAAAAAGTCAGAATTCTGAACGAAAGCCAGAGTAAAAAAAAAAATCCCATTTCTGGGAAAAAGTCTGAACTAAATATTTTTCAGTGAGTCACAGAATCGTCTCGGTATGAATGAGATCAGTATCTCATTCAAGAACATAATCTTTACTTTGTGTCTGTCTGTTCAGCACCGCTGTTCATAGTTCTGCTCCATGAACTTTGAACTGAGGTTCTGACTGAACAGCAGAACTACAGAAGAACTGATTCCAGCAGTGACGCAGTAACAGCAGCGCAGCAGTCTGACACTGAGACACAATCGCAGCTCTGTTGTATCTGAAGATTAAACGCAGTTTGCTTCGTGTACTCTGTTATCGATGAATACGAACTTTGTGGTTTTACAGAGAGACTTTTTCTGAGTAAAGGAGCAGAAGCGGAAACACAGATGTAGAGTGCAACCGGGTGAAGACGACCTGCAGCGCAGAGCTGATTGTAATCGTATATGTAATTGTTATGTATCTGTGTTTTACGGTTAAACGCAGACGTAACAGATGTTTTGATGACTGCAGCACCGACAGAACTCCTTCAGCTCGGTCCAGTCTCCTCTCATCTCAGAACACGAAGCGACTACATCGACCATCCTGCAGCAGGAGAGACAACGAGCAGCTCTCTGCCTTCTTCTCTTCTCTTGCCACAGATCGACCACAGCGATGGCACAGTGGTGCTGCATGTAAAACAAGTGTGTGTGTGTGTGTGTGTGTGTGTGTGTGTGTGTGTGTGTGTTTCCGCTTGCAGTTCTTTCCTGTTACTTTACCAAGAAAAAGTGAAGCGGCAGCTGCTTTTCTGTCAAACCACACACCTAACAGAGCGCCTATTGTTCGTATTAACACAGAGCATCTACTCCACTTTATCTACTTTATGTTTCCACAGCAGAGCTCTGATTTAAAGTCTCACCTGTTCTCTTTTCTTTATGATGTAGTCATTCTGCCTCAACACATCACACCACAGGTGTCAGAACTCGTGAGATGACAAGAGATCCGAAACCACAGAAACTCTTATTCAAATGTTTCTGACTTTTTAAATGCAGTTGACGAGAGCGCAGCGGAGAAAAGATGAAGACGCCAACGATGAAATGATCAGATAAAAACATGAAAAAAGTCCAGGATGTTACACGTGACAACACATAGTGCAGAGATCGGACTCTGCGACGCTCCGTGAACAATCCTCTGGTGTTTCAGCTTCTCAGGCTTTAAATGTGCCGTCACATGTCTGACCCAGGGCCCGTGTGGAGGACCGGCTCGGTTTAAACAGAATTAGGCGTTCGATCGGGCCAACAGTGATGGCATCGGACTGGGCAGCAGACTCTGCCACCTCACCAGGACCACACCAAGGAATGCAGTTACAGGGGCAGGGCTGGTTTTTCTTGTAGCGAATACACGAGAACGCCTCACAGACAGAAGATTTAAGATTCTACCAACGTTGGTCCGGACCAGAACTACTGAACGAAGCAGGCCGGAGCCTGATGGTGTCCTGAACCGTAACCTGAATGCTGCGTCCATCATGTTGGTCGTTGTCTCTAACACGGGTCCATGAAATATATTTTGTGAAGACATAAAAAACACTGGACACTTTTATTACTGTTAACTTCTGTTGGATACCGTTTGTCCACACGGAAAGTTGATTTAACTTGTTAAAAATCCCCCAAAAATTACATCTTCTCCATCCAAAATCTGTGAATTAGCTGATATAGTTCATGTAACAGTCTGGCTTGTGATCTCAGGGGCTTCTGGAGACTCGGGTCACAGCAGACGTTTGATGTTTTTCTCGTTGTTTCTGTTTAAATCAAACAACTTGAAGCAACCCTGTTTTACTGTGACGCTGCAGACAGTTCTGTTGGCCACGACACTTCACATCAGCGTGACGAGGAGCTGATGACTGGATTGACATTTTTCGGGGGAACTTTTCCTTCAACGTTATGACAAACTCAGCGAATATTATAATCGCAGAGACGTGGATCGTTTTCCAGTAATGACGGCTGACTAACTGTTCATTTTCCACAAAAAGACAATAAATAACGACAATGGAAACTGTTTTTCTAAAACCTAATGAACTCAGACTCATTCCTGCTGCTCGTTAACGCCTACAGCGCAAAACACGACGATACCATGAAAGTATGACTTACCAGGACGCGCGGCAGAGGTTTCCTCCTCAGACAGATGTAACCAGCAGAGAACAGCAGAGCTGTGATGACCACGCCGATCATCACCGACAGACCCAGCAGGGAGGAGAGCAGCGCGTCTGCAGGAGGACAAAAACACTCAGAAATTCATTGAAAACAACAAAAACAAAACAAACAACAGAAACGTTTTGTTCTCATAATATTCCAGAAATGTGTAAACGTGTTTTTCCTGATTGTTTGTCACATCAGACAAAAAGCTTCTGCCAAACGAATAAATGAAAATATGAAATATTAATCCTGTACGTAAGAGTTCAGAGAGTTTCTCCTCATTAACTACTTTATGTTTCTGGAGCATTAATGACCTTTAATGTAGTCGTTTATCCTCCACATGTCTCGACTCAAAGGAGAAATATTCTGCTTCTTTTATTCTACATCCTGTGATGTTGCACTCTTAATTCACTTGTATGCTGAGTTTACAGAAAACAATAAAGGTTTTCTGTCAACATCCTGCTGTTAATTAACATTTAGAGAATAGATTCTCAATCATAAGAGTTTTGTGATTTGATTGTTTTACCCACTCTTTTTTGGATTTATTCCCAAAAAGCCAGTTACTGAATTACATTATTATTAAAATCGCGGCCTGTAACGACGAGGTAAGTTGAGGAACATGACAGTGAGAGACACAGAGATCCGTACTTGTGTTAAAGAGGCCCGGGCTGAGGTAACAGACCGGCCGGCTGTAGTCGGGCCGCGTGTCGTCTGAGAAGCGGACGGAGACGCAGTACTTTTTTCCAGGCAGCACATACTCCGAAAACGTCACTCTTTCCAGAGAATGGGTGTCCTGGAAAGACACAACAGATGGATGTTAAACTGAGAGACAACGTGACAGACAGCATTCATCTCAGAGACGCTCTCCTGCATCCAGGAGCCACAATCTGACACCAACATGACATTATATTAAATTATATAA
>CAEMYA010000427.1:30117-67443 GCA_903131615.1 Diplodus sargus | reverse complement strand
TTTTTTTCATCAAGCTTAGTTTTCATCTTGCAAAATTATTTCTCGGATTTAAATTTCTCCTTGTTGACTTTTTCTGTATCGAGACAGAATCTCTGAAGAGACAACAGAAGAGAAAACGCTGATCTGTGACATCTGGATGATATCTGATCCTTGATAATAATCATTATAATATCTGTATCACAGCTCGGTTCACATCACTGCCAACAAACACAGAGGAGACCTACGTGTTTGTGTGCACGGCCCGCACGCTGTAGTGAACTCCTCGGGGTGTTCCTGGTCCAGGTTCCCATTTCAGCAGATGAATGAAGTTACTTGAGTTCAGGGTCAGTTTGACAGGCGGGGGGAGTTCACTCATAGCTGGAAAACAAACACACAGGATGTTAAATCTGGTTATTTGACTCTCCGATGATCGTCACAGTGAGAACTTCTTCTATCTGCTGGTGTGGACCGAGAAAGCAGCGAGCTAACCTGACCTGTGAGCTGCTCCTCGTCTACAGCTTCACACTACATTCGCTGCTACGAGCAAAACATAAATATCTTGAACTGAACTGTCTGAGTTGCATTGTGGGTAATGTGGTTTTAGTCTTTCCAAAAGTCATCGGATTAAATGGCTCAAATTCTGACTGACAAACGAGACATTTCTCAGGGATTGTGCATCACGTGAGGATGTTACTACACTATGAACACTGACTTCACAGCGTGCCGCTCCTCCTGGAGGACTGAGATCGAAGTCTGTAGTCCTCAAACCCAGAAATCAATTCACATTTTTGCACATCCGGTTTCCTTGTCTGAAAGTCTCTGAGCTTTCTGAACGTGTTTCCAGTTAAATGTGCTGAACATATTTACATGTTCTGTTCTACGACATATAATCCATCATTAAATGTCCCGCAGTTTAATCATAAAGCTCTTCAGTGTGTTAAAAGCAGCATATATTATTAATAATCAATCTATAATCCACTGTTAAGGCAGCCGACTACCAATTAAAGAGATCAGTTAAAATGTGCATCTCTAATCGCTTCACCTCTCTGTTGTCAGGTTGTGTTCAGAGGGGAGCAGCTTTCAGTGTAACTGTGCTCCAGGGGCTTATAACGACACCCAGGTGAGATCACCTGACTGTGCACTCACCTGACAGGACCTGAGGCAGCCACGCGAGCATCCAGATGAGAGCAGTCATGACATCCAGAGCATCTCTGCTGCAGAGCCATCAGCCCAGGACTCTGCTGCTTTCACTTTCCCTCCCAGCTGCCGGACATCACGAACCTGCAGACATCAGCACACATTACATTACATTACGTCCACCACCATGTCTGATAAACACTGTTATTATGACAATTACATGTAATCTGGTGGATGTGTTGAGGGTTGGAAACTTTACACTTGTTTTACAGCTACTCCCACTCACATTATGGCACAATCACTGAACAAGTCTTTCACTTTCACTTTTTTTATATTACACTGTCGTTTTTCAATTTAAATCTTTATTTATGATTAATTTGACACACCAAAATACTAAAACAACACGTCAAATTCCTTAGAAGTGTAAAAATGCCTGGCAACCCACCTGACAGTGACTCACATTTAATACGAAGTAAGCTGCATTGATTCAGTTAGCTTAACAAACCTTCACTTTAACGTCACTTTAAAGAAAAATAGTGGCTAAACGACCGAGTTGTGACGGTCAGATAAACAATATCTGACTTTATTTCACCGACAAACTTATAAAGTATTGTGTTTCTCTCCAGACGCCTCCGGAAATCACCTCGACTCACCGCTAACTTAAGCTAACGAGCTAGCTTTGTTTTCTGACAGCGCGCTAGCTAACAAGCTAGCAAGTTAACGGCTACAAGGTGTTTGAGTTCACGGCTACCTGTCGACAGGAGAAGTTCCCATGTTTGTCCTCTGACTTCAGCCGCAGGAACAACCTCAGGACGAGACTGTGAGGGTGAGGACACGGACCGACACCTGTCTGGACCGCACGGACCAGAACTCCGAAGCTGCGAGGACGCACGTTAAACTGCCGCTACTCCTGCTGCCTTCAGGGACCGCCGGGAAAATAGTGTTCCCGAATCCGACAATGACATTATTCATAGCACGGTGACTGGCAGCGGTGTAGAAAGTACCTACACGTCATACTTGAGTAAAAATAACGATATCATGTTAAAATATTACTTCAGTAAAAGTGAAAGTTACTTTTTCATATGAAAAGTATCTGATGTTTAATGTACATAAGGATCTGATGTATGGAGAACCGAAGTGTAACAGTATAAACTGAATAAATACAAATATAAATAACTTAATAATTCAATTAATAAACGGTTAAAAGCACCAACATATTTTTTAATTAAATGTAAGCAATACATAATTGATCAAATGTGACATAAATGGATTTCTCTTCTTCTCTGTGTCTAAAAATACAATATTACCGTTAAAAATGTAAGAATAAATAGCAGAAAGTGGAAATACAGTACATAAAAACTACAGTACCCAAGCAAACTGCCAAAAGATAAATACATACAAATATAAATGACTAATAAATGAATAAGCAACACTAATATGGAGGAATGTGGACATTATGCACATGTTTTATTTAGGTAAAATTTGATGTCGAGACGCACAATAAACTACAACCAGAGTTTGAATCACAATACATGATATAAAGACATACAGCTAAACAAACAAGGATGACAGGTGAATGCAGATGCAGAAACACTGTATAATAAGTCCAAGTAGTTGTAAGCGAAGGCTTTTGTTACACAGTAACAAGTAAAAATAAAAATAAAAACTATGTACGCTTTAATAAACAGCAAACATTCTCCAGCTGTCACGTGTTTTGGGGAATTAAAACTCAAGTTCCTTGAAAACATTTTGTGGTTCAAAGTTGTGGCTGCAGAAGTAATTTGAATTTGTCCCGCAGTTCCTGAAGGCAGCACCTGGAGAGGCTGTTGATAGGAAATCACGTGACCTCGTGGAACTACAGGAATGTGTGCAGCTTCTTCCATCAGCTGTTGTTCAGCAGGCATGGGAGCAACAACATGGAGGTAAAGTAATCACATTACATTTATACCTTCACTGCAGAATAAACACACAGGAGTCTCCTGCCTGTCGGGTCCAGATGTAAACAGAACAAACCACAACGGATTTAATGGGTTTGTATAAAACAGGATGTGATACAACATGTGCAGGAAAACACTAAAACTTTGGTCTTTAGTGAGTCAGTGCCTCCACTTCCAGTCATGTGCATTGCATTGTGGGACAATAACAAGACTAATATCCAGCAATTTGGTCATTTCTCCAGAGACACGACATCACACACTCACTGCTGCCATCCTGCTGAACATGAACAGGAGGAATTATGGGAATGACTCATGTGTGGGAAGTGAGTAACTCAGGGTGGTTGTACAATTGCATAGTTGAGTTTTAAAGGGACAGTACAGCAAACATACGAGCATTTTTTTGTTTTGTTTTTGTTTTTTCTCCTCTGGAACGGTTCACCCAAAACTACAACATTTAGTCTCATGTAGATATAAAGTCAGGTGAAGTCTTTTAGTACACAGAACATTGCTGAACAACTGAAGCAGCTGGAAACTACGTGAAGATTCAGGCTTAATAATTGTGACACTAAACGGCTCCATGCAGCTCGCTGAGTTTCCCAAACTGGCTTATAAAGAGTCCTGGTTTTGTGACTACTGGCTCACTGACAGTATAACAGTCATTATTAATTACACAACAAAGGTCCTCCATGAAAAAACAAACATATAACACATTATTCCCATTAAATTATGCATATTTACACTGAACGACGACTATGGCTAACATTATTTATTTGGCTTTTTCAGCCGTTCTGCATCATTAACCTCTCAGAGAGGTTTCACAGTTATCACCTGAACGCTCCTTTAAAATAACAGGACATGAATGTGGTGTGAGCTTACTGGTCTAAATTTAAATGAGGTACATGGACATTCAAATATGGCAGCCAGCACAGAACAAACAAAAACAAAGAGATGATTCAAGACGAACAAGAACCGAGGGCTCCAGAACGACCTCGTCAATAAATAACAGCATTATTAATTTGACACATTTTCACAATTGTTCCCTTAAGAAATCCTGGAAATGTTTGTGCCTCAGAAAGATAAAGGTGCAGATTAACATGAACAAAAACACTAAAATCAGCCTCCTTTAACATCTTTAAACACTTCAGTTTGACTTTTATAAAAAATGAACGTTACTCTGACCCTGTTCTGACCTGGTGTTAACATCGGTCCTGTGTGACCCGATCACAGGTGGCAGGTGTGAGTAGGACACCTTTGAGATCCAAACACTCAGAACACATTCAACTGACGTCCGTGGAAGAAAAAAAAAGAAGAGCGAAACAGCTTCAAAATCATTCACACCTTCTTGTAAATTCTGCATTAAATGTAAAACATTAAATTGTTCGTCGCAGCAGTTTGAACGCTGTTTCAACTGATTTCACCATTTAGGACATTATTGTTATTATTATTTACGCCAAACTTCGTAACTACAGTAAACAGTAACTAGTACAGGCTACTTCTTGGAGAAAGTCCCCAGACTCCCTTTACAAATCACTATATTTTGTGAGTTGCTGACTCGGGATGAACGTTGTTATGACATTATGACAAATTCTTAATTTTATGGGCCGACGTGTAAATTCAGCAAATGTTCCACATGAAAATAATTCTAAATTTGTTTTGTGTCAGAGATGTAAGTGTTTACGTTGAGCTGTCCACCTGTAATCAGATCACTCAGGACGATGTTAATACTCGGTCAGAGCAACTTATCATGTGTGCCTCATATACCCAGAGAATTCCTCCTCTTCCTCTTCCTCCTCCTCATCCTCCTCCTCGTCATCCTCTTGTGTCTCACCCTCACAGGTTTTAAAAAAGTCTGAAAAAGCGTCGGCACGTTTGACTTCATACCCGCTGAAGTCTTCCTGTGCAGGCAGCGTTATCGCCACAGCTGTCTGATCGTCCGACTCTGAGTCTGTGGGCGCTTCAGGCTGCTGGTGAAGTCTTAAAAAGTTTGTGAGAGAGTCTCTCATATGCTCCTCCTCTTCCTCCTCTTCCTCCTCATGTTCAGCCAGTGCGGCGAGGGTGATTGAGAACAGATCGACGTTGCCTAAGCTGTGGCACACCTTCTCCTCCTCCTCCTCCTCCTCCTCCTGCAGCTCCTCCTCCATCTCCACCTCCTCACCTGTGATACAGTCTCTGGCTCCAGTCTCCTCAGGAGTAAAACAAACCTCTGCAGCTCCTTCAGCTTTGGCCTCGTCTTCTTCCAGCTCCTCATGTACGACCTCGACCTCCGGTACGTCCACCTCCAGCGTTCTGCTCCCCAACACAACACCCGAATCCTGAGAGGAAGTCTGATCTGAGGAAAGATCTGTGGGTCTGTCCATGTAGGCATTTAACCCGTCTTCCTCCTCCTCCTCCTCCTCCTCCTCCCAGTTATCATGCCTGCTGGCAGGTTTAGGCGTCGCGGGATTATTTTGCCTGTGTTTCTCCGAGATAATGGAGATCTGGTCAGCGATGGTCCTCTCTGGTGTGAGCGTGTAGCCTCCGCTCAGAGCCGCCTACAGTGGTGGAGACGGAGGGAGACACAGTGAGAGAGTGGAACAGATTTGTAGAGTCAAAGAAGAAAATACTTCCAGGTATCAACCAGTGGAACTAATCAAATAACGGTGCTGAGAGTAAAGCGAGGCAGCAAATCTGCAGTGTGAAACTTCAGGCCAACAGAATCTAATTAACAGCTTTACAGATTAAATTTCTCATATTACGTAATTTCTTTATTTTGGTTTCCTTGTGTAAGAAGTGACGGAGCAATATTAACCCCATGTGATTCTTCTAAATCTTGATAATTTAATTAGTTTTGCTCAGAACAGCGATCCTGTAATCTCATTACATCCGTTTATCTGTTACTTTATCAGAATAATACTGACAACAATGTCTGATTGCCTATAAATACTGAATAATCTGAATCTGCTAAATAAACAGTAACTACATTTATCAGATAAACGAGGAAGAATAAAGTAGCAGAATTGTAATTAAGAACAGAACTTGGTTTCATTCCATCGCTGGTTTTTGACATAAAGATTTACATTTTTACTGTTATTGGTCTTCTTGATTTTTCAACACTCTGTACTGTTGTAACGTAACGTAACGCACCTCATCGACCGCCACAGCTTTCCTCTGCAACGTCCTAAAACTGAGTCTGAACTTCTCTGTTGTATGTTTGAAGTGAACTCACAGAAAATATCAAAGAACAGAACCCAGGAATATCTGACATAAAAAGTCTGGAGCGACGCTCCAACCTCCTCTTTCCTCAACATCAGTGTGTGACGTCAGTGTGCAGTGACACCTGCATCAACGTGCTTCACCTCTATTTATATAAAAGGTCCAGATACAGATCACATGTTTATACTGAGATAAATGAGGCATGAATGTCGTCTTTCAAAGACTCAAGCTGACATTAAATCTTTGAAGTTCATTCTGGAAAATACACGTTCTCCACTTTATCGCCAAGAAACAGGGAGAAACAATTAGCCTGGGTAACAAAATTCAACCCCTAAAATGCTCAAAGAGAAGTTTGTTGTATAGTTTAGATACAAATATTGATTACTTACAATGAGCGCTCTGGGCAGAGTGGCCTTCAGTTTACAGATGAATCCGGTGTAGTAGAGGAGATACGTGGAGGCCATCCCAACGCCGAGGAAGAGAATCACAAGAGAAGCAACTGAGCCTACAACAACAGGTGCTGAAGACACACACACACACACACACACACACACACACACACACACACACACACAGGAGGATGTTAGTCCCTTGCTCTCTACAGATAGTGGGACCGAGATATCTGGTTTTATTTTTATGCGCTGGCAAACAGGAATTTCCACGAGTTTCACAGGTTAATGGAAACTCTCAGTTCCACGTCTCCATCCAAAATCACTGGGTAACCGGGGGCAACGAGTGTGTGTGTGTGTGTGTGTGTGAGATCTTCTGACATTAAATGACAGAACACTTGTACCAAATCTGAAGAAATTCCCTGATGGCGTTTTGAGTTCACGAGAATGAGTCGGACGGACGCCGTCTCAGACCCAGAGGCATAAAAATGACATCATCAGCAGCTCATTAGCAGCATTTTAGAGACGCTGTATTCATATCAGAAGCTATGCCTGCCCACCTCTGTTCGGTCCCAGGATGCTCGTGAAGGTGCACTCCCAGGCGGACGGCTCAGTGTTGTGGTTCACGACCGTGTCTGGGACCACCTGTACGCAGTACTCTTCACCCGGCTGCAGGCTGGACAGATTATAACTCCAGTTTTCAGTCGGGACAAGTTGCTTCTGCAAGTGAAAAAAGGAGAAATTACTCGATTAAAATCTGCATGATTCAGTCACAACACTGAATTTGAATCTTGGCTTTTATTGAATCTTTCCAAGCAGCGAGACAACACCAGCACGATCGTGACAGAAACAGGATTTTCCTTGAGGTTTACTCGGGAACATGGAATAATGTAGAGAGAGATCTGATGTTGCAGATGGAACAATTTCCACTGAGAGAAAATAATGTGGTGTATTCGTGTCTCAAATGATGATACAGTCAAAATACAGCCATAATGTCTCAAATACTCGTTATTTCCAGATACACAAGTAATTTTTTCTGTTTCTAACTAACAGGATCTTCTTCAGCTTCCATTTTAAGCATCAATGATCCGACTGTGTTGAGTTAAAACCTGATGAACCTGCTTTGACGAGTCAAAATGTCTGTCGTCATCATCAACAGTACAGTTCGTAGGGTTAGGATTTCGGATTTCTTACCTCTTCCTCATTGCGCTTCTTCACCCAGATGTTGTACTTTAGCATGTAAAGTAAACGGATATCATCGACACCTGAGTTCCTGTTGGGTTCTGGCAGTGAAATGTTGACGAGGATGCTGTTGCCAAATCCAGCCAATGAGAGTTTTGGAGCACCAATTTCAGCTTGGAACAAAAAGAAAACAGTCTTTTTTTAAATAAAATTGAATAAAATACACATTTAAACAGACGAGGATAAAAGCAACTCTAAAAAAATATTATGTTCTCAGAAACGTGACTTTAAAAGCAGCATTCTGACTTTCTTTTGGGGAAGATTTCTGACTTTAATCTCAGATATCTGACTTTATTTCTCTGACATCTGAGAAACAGTCACTCTTGTTTGTTGGCAATAAATCACAATATTCAGCCGTTTGATAACTTCAAGCCACAAGCGTTCATGTGAAGAGACGCCCACGTGTACGTACTGTCTATGAAGGGGGTGAACTCTTTCCTGGCAGACAGCGGAGACGCGGTGTGGTTGTAGGACGCCTGGACGGTCAGATAATATCTCTTCTTCGGCTCTTTAAGGACCAGCTGTGCTGATGTGGTA
The DNA here is from genome assembly GCA_903131615.1 of Diplodus sargus. Lineage (NCBI taxonomy): Eukaryota > Metazoa > Chordata > Actinopteri > Spariformes > Sparidae > Diplodus > Diplodus sargus. Next base: position 59,030 of record CAEMYA010000427.1, on the reverse strand, counting down.
TTTGTCTTTGCGAGACATTTCCGTTTTTTTCTAAAAAAAAAGAGAAACAGAGCTCAAACCTTTTATTTCATTTTATTTTCTATGATTATTGGCTCAAACATTGATGTTATGTTTCATAGTTTCTGGACAACAAGGTGTTGATACACACAACAACACTAAGTTAGGAACGAACCCAAACTCAATCCATACAGTCAAAACTAATCTACGTATAGTCAGGTCCTGCTTATAATATTTAGCTTTAGAGCTGGCTTGGTCTGGAGGAGAAGAAGAAGAAGAAGAAGGAGACGGAGAAGAACAGGATGAAGGAGGAAGAGGAGGAAGAGATAGCGGAGGACTTATCGGACTCACTGTCTGTTTCAGCCATTGAACATTTCACTGCAGCATCAGACTCCTTTAACAAACTGTATTATTGTTGTGTGAGGAGAAACTTTGTGAAACCGCAACACAAAATTCCAAATCATTGGTTCCTTTTTGCAAATTCTGCATTAACCAGTGAAGACTTCACCTGAGCAGCGCACGAACATCATCAGAACACATCAGACCCAAGAAAAGAAATGAGTCATGTGACATTCTCTTCTGTACAGGCGAGAACAACTACATTAAAGCTTCATTCTGACTGTCAAAACAAAAGATCAGCTCATGTGAAACTCAACAAACAGACCCATCCCTGTTGCTTTTATAAGTCTGGTTGAATGATCGGTTCCTTTTAAAGCCTCGGCCGGCCTCTCTGTGGTCACAGCTGCCTCGCATGTTCACTGACGTGCAACACTATAAGCTGGAAACAAACAGCGCAGAGAGAGAACGCCTCGGCCACGGTCAGCGAAAGCAGAAGACTGAAAAGAAAAGTTCCCCGCAGCAGTCAGATATTCCATCAAAGAAGGCGCTCGAGTGAAGCCACAGATTGTCAGACAGATGCACTGAGTGAAAACGTGACTGAAGTAAAGGTCGCGGTCGATCCTGAGGCTGATATAACACGACGAATTCACACCATGTAAACCAAATATATTCATGAATGACATTTACTGTGATATATTTATACATATTCTGGTCTTTTCCTTGTGAAAAATCAAGTCTCCTACACTTTAATCTTCAAGTGTGTGATGATGTAACACTGATAAAGTTTACATCAATCTGTGATGATAAAACTGAATCTGATGTTTTCCTGCAGGACTTCTGCTTATATTAGACTGAATAAAACACACATTTAAACAGACGAGGACAAAAGCAACTCTAAGAAAATATTATGTTCTCAGAAACATGACTTTAAAAGCAGCATTCTGACCTTCTTTTGGGGAAGACTTCTGACTTTAGTCTCAGATATCTGACTTTATTTCTCTGACATCTGAGAAACAGTCACTCTTGTTTGTTGGCAATAAATCACAATATTCAGCCGTTTGATAACTTTAAAAGCAGCATTCTGACCTTCTTTTGAAACTCTGAACTCTTGAAATCTGACTTATGAATTCTGAGTTTTGAAGCCAGAAAATCCAGAACTTGTTTTTTAGAATGGCCCAAAACCTCTTCCATACATTCACATCATATCCAGCTACAAGGTAAAAGTATTGTTAGTTTATAAAACGATAATAATTTCCTGCTATATTTAGGATGAGTCCGGGAGTCTCGCGGCAGCCTGGGGGAACGAGGCTGCTCCACAACCAAACCACATGTAAATCTGTGAATTTGCATTTCAATTCTAGTTGTGGAAACTATAGTAACACTTGATGTGTACGTATGGATCTGTCCTTACTCTCCTCTTGTCAGCAGGGATTCAAATAAGTGAACGCTGTTTAAACAAAGATCCTCTCTGAGCACTCAGACCTCCTGGCTGTCTTATCTTCTCTCTGGTCTGTCAGAGATAAGAGACGAAGGAAAGAGGATGCTTTGATTTAACAAACTGACATGGACACAGATCACACTATCGCATATTTGACTACATATTATGTATAATACTGTGAGCAGTCAGAACCTGGTATTAATCATGAACCACAGCGTCTCTGCTCTGAGTCCAGCTGGGGGCCAATTCTGCATTTTGTTCCCCATCTCACAGTCCTTTCACTTCCTGTTATCCCTCTACTGTCTCTATAATAAAACACACCAGAAGCAGAAGCTGTCCCCGAGGACACGCTACAGATCTGAGGACATTTGTTTCTGGGTTCTGACAAAGCAAACTCCACTCAGGGGTCCACTTATCGGCTGGTTCCGGAGCTTTAATCAAAAGATTTTTATCGACAGACGAAGGTTCGCTCAGTTGTCGTGGAAATACAGACGATAACGGTTTCCATTGTTCGGAAATCGTTTGGGATTTCTCACGATGTTGACATGTTGTGAACTGGAAACTGTTGCCGCCTGATGTTTCCAAAGACGCTCAGATAGCAAGACTGATTCTGAGAGAGCCGCGAGAAGACGACGCGGTTCTGATACCAACTGCAACCCAAGGCTGCACAGAGATTAATCACAAACGTGTTGGGACGTGTTCAGGAAAGGAATAAATATACAGACAATGAAATTAAGTTTTAGGTCAGAGATTTTTCTTTGGGGGTGATTTTGATGTTTTTTAAACACTTTAAATTATGTGTTTACATTATTTAATGGGAATCGTTTGTGTCACAATTTCCATTTTTCACTGAAAACAACCAGAATCACGACGATGAGAACCAGATCTGTAGGCGTCTCTGCAGCACTTCAGTAATTTATCAAAGAAATTAAGCTTCTTTTGATTTAGACTTAATCTGTATATTGAAATGTTTCTGCTACAGTTGTATTCTTTGCATCTTAATAAAAAAATAAAACGACGCATCCTGTTGAGGTTTGATACTCTGCCACAGGAAACACCGGAGCTCGCTGAGTAATGAGTGTAAAACTCTACAGAAAAGAGTTAGTCGGGCATGTTTCTGCTACACAAAGAGGAAATGCCAGCAGTGTGGCAGGAAATGGAGAGCAGGGGGGGGATTTACCTTGTGAACCTGTAGACCTTGTACTCCGTCCCTGGTGGGGTGCCGGGCCCGGGATCCCAACGCAGGACATGGTGGAAGTTGACAGACTTGACGGACAGATTCACCGGTGCAGGGAGGGAAGTGAACGCTGTGAGGACAAACGCACGGACTCGTGACTCAGTCATAAGGTTCAGACACACCTGGCAGGTTATTGATAAGAGCACGTGGGCGTGTTGAGGAGAAAGGTATCCGAGGTATTTACGAAACTGCCTGTAAAAATAATAATCTTGTTCTCTGAGTGACGTCTGCGTGCTCACCAGAATCAAGCAGCAACATTAAAGAGAGGAGAAGAAGTAAACAGTTCATCCTTCTGTCCTGGTGAAGCTCCAGGTGTTAGACTGCATCGCTACTGTCTGAAAAACAAGAACACATAAAGAATTATTTATGTCTTTATTATCATTATTTTATTCAAATAAAGCTATTTTCTCTATTTTCACATGTTTAACTGAATTTAACAGACTTTAAAGGAACAATATGTAGTTTTGGAGGAGAAATTAAAACCATAAATGAATAAAAACAAGCTGTTCTAATAAAGTCCCAGAACACTGTTTGATGCTAGAGAGGTGGCAGGGTCCGCCACCTTTAAGGCCAGCTTGTTTATTCAGTTTATTAAGTTGTGAAAACTAGTTTGATTGTTTAGTTTTTTTAAGGCAGAAAAAATATCAGCCAATCTTCTCAATGACTTTTCTTCATTAAAACTACAGACTGTTCCTTTAAAATTTCACAACTCACTCATGTTTTATTGATTATATAACTCACTTCACTCACTTTTTCTGTTAAAGCTCACTTAATTATGCACAAAATGCGATTAAAACAGTGTAATAAATGATAACATTAGACAGGAATAACATTTTTGAGCTGTTACAATAATTAGCCTTCTTTTAAATTCCCATAAAGTTGATGCACGTCTGAGCTAACTGACCGACAGTTGACTGACATAAAAACAAACATTGCTGAGAGTCAAACTGACATAAAACACAAATATTAAAGAGATTTAAGTGTTTGCTGACGAGCTTGTCGCGGACATTAGCGGACATTAATAATAACAAACAGTCAGTGACATGTTTACTGACACATTAAAACACATTTATGACTGTTTGAACACACACACACAGTGATGTTAGCTAACAGCTAACACGACAAACAGGCTAATTAAAGTGACCGCTGACTCTCACACTCACCGTCCGCGTCTCGGCGCCTCGGGCTCCGGGAGGAAAACACGGATCCTCGGCGTGGAGCTCAGAGTCCAACTGACAGACGTCCCCTGCGTCATGACGACGTCTGAGCGCTCTGACGTCACACTGCATGAAGCGAGAGAGCGCGAGAGAGAGACGCCGCTGCTTCATGTTCGCCTTCAAAATAAAAGCACGCGTCAGAGTGAAAATTCAGAATATTTCCATAAATTCAGACACAAAGGTCCATATCAGTGATAAATGATAGAAGCAAAAAGTCCACAGTCTGTCAGAAAATATGCTTTAAAATATAACTATTGATGAGGGTTGTACCCAGGTGCCCAAAGACAATATATAATGTGGAAGTGATTGTGATTAATTAGTGAGCTGTAGGACTAAATACGTGTTAATAACATACTTTTCATTTTATTATGCTTATTTGTCGAACTAATTTAACTCTTTTGTTTTGTTTTCACATGTCCGAAATAAAATTGCATTCACACATCCATTGATACACTGATTTATTCTTATTTTTCTGTGATATAAATTATACTTATGCAGTGTATTAGATAGATTTAGCTTTATAATCAGCAAAACATGAGAAAATGAGCTTCTAAACAAACAAAATAAATCCACCTGGTGCTTCATACAGTACAGAAGTAGCATGAAATCTGCAAAGTAACCGCTGGATAAAGATATCAAATAAATGTAGTGAAGTGAAAAATATAATGTGTGGTAGAATAAAGCTGCAGAAAATGGAAATATTTAAATGTAATGTGTTTTTTTTGTGTGTGTATTGATAAAACAGGAAATTGTGATTACATTTCTGAATCAATTAAATAGATGAAATAACACAAATCTGTGCAGAAATTCCTCAACATTACAATCAAATTACTGGTCACAAACATTTAAATTGCACTTGTCCCTCTCAGCAGCTCGTTTGCTTCATCTGGATCACAGACGACCTGATGGAGAGGCCACAGCTGATCAGACTGAAGGACTGCTTCTCTGACACTGTGGTCAGCAGCACCGGCACACCTCAGGGATCTGTGCTCTCACCTGTCCTGTTCACCTTGTACACGTCTGACTTCTCCTACAACACGGAGTCATGTCACATGCAGAAGTTGTTGTGGGGTGTGTCAGGAGTAGGCAAGAGGACGAGTACGGGAACCTGGTGGATGACTTTGTGAAACGGTGCAGACTGAAGCATCTGCAACTAAACACCTCAAAGACACAGGAAATGGTTGTGGATTACAGGAGGACAAAACCACCTTTGCTGCCAGTCTCTGTTGAAGGAGACAAGGTGGAGGTGGTTGCCAGATACAAATACCTGGGACACACAGATGCTCTCTATAAGAAAGGGCAGAGTCGGTTTTACTTCCTGAGGAGGCTGCGGTCCTTCAGTGTCTGCAGCAAGCTGCTCCGAACGTTTTACCAGTCTGTCATTGGCAGTGTACTGTTTTATGCTGTTGTGTGTTGGGGAGGCAGCGCTAACAGGAGGGACACTGGGCGGCTGGACAGGTTGGTAAGCAAAGCTGGCTCTGTTGTTGCCATGGAGCTGGAGGGCATCATAGCAACAGCTGAGAAAAGACTGAACACTGAACAGGATGCTGGAAATCCTGGACAATGACGGCCAGCCACTACACAACACTGACAACAAACAGAGGAGCATCCACAGCAACAGACAGGCTGAAGAAGTCCTTTGGCCCGATCACGCTCTTCAATGCCACACAAAGCTGCTGTCCAGTTCACAGGCTACAATGTACATTAACATTTATCCCTGTTGGCGGGTACAATTTTTAATTTTTTACTTTTGACTTTTATTTCTTACAGTTTCTACCTCCGTATTTCAGCCTAACTTTTTGTGCTGTTTTGTGTTCTTTTGTCTTTATATTATGCACATTATTGTTATTTCCACATTCTGTCATTCTTGTCATTTCCACACTCATTTTTAACAACAAGCAGAGTTTGCACCGACTATATTCCTGCACTGTCTCCTTCACATTCTTTTTTATTCTCTCCACTTTTATTACTTTTACTTTTTACCTTTACTATTTATTTCTGTGAGTGATCTGTTCTTTTTTATGTGGGTGAAATATGTGTGTATGTGTGTCTATGTATAAGCTACTGGATGATAAAGTATCTATCTATCTATCTATCTATCTATCTATCTATCTATCTATCTATCTATCTATCTATCTATCTATCTATCTGCCTCTCCTGCTGTCCCTGGAGATCCTGCTTTTATTGTGAAGGCTTCCTGTGTGAGTGCACTTGCCACACGTCACTCTGTACTTTCCAGGCTGAGCTGGCTGGATTTCACGTTTTGTATTATTGGGTTTAAGCACCACAAGAGGGCGACGAGAGAAAAGATAAAACCCTGACAGTTCTCTGCGCCTCCTGCGAAACCATTACATAAGTTATAGTTGTATTTAAAACAGGCAGCAGCTTTATTACTAAAGATAACTGCTGTTTATACTTCCAACAGAAGGAAATACTTAAACAAGGTTCCCATAAGTTATATAATTAATCAGGTGTGTTTCCCTCTGCATGTTATATATTTAAATATTCTAATCACCCTCCTCACTGTGCAGGACGGTCTTCAGTATGTACAGATGTGAACAAACATCCACAGTGTAGCAGCACCAGACTTCAGTTCAGGTGTTTTTCACCTGGAATGTATATTTTGTTGTAATCTCTGGTGTTAAATGTTGCTGACAGATTCTTTCACAGCTGGTTGATGATAAATGTGAAGTTTTCTAACAGCAAGTCATTGCTGAACACCAACATGGAGCCAGCTGGGCTCAGAAAAATGTGTTATTTCAATAGTTTGTTGACAAACTGACACTTTTTTACTTTAATATTATAGAAAATTCAGATAATTCCTGAGAAAATCAAATCATAAACTTCTAAAAAAAGGTCATAAATATGCAGGAAAAGACCACAAATCTCAGAGAAAAGAATTTCTGAGATTATCATAATAAACATTAATATACAAGAAGAAAACAGGGTTATTGTCTGAGATTATAAAGTTACACATTCATGAGCAAACAAATCAGATAATCTAAGAAATTAAAAAGTTATAATTGTCCATATTCATCTTGTCTGCGACCTTGTTGTTGGTTCTGGTGCCGTGTTGATGAGACGATGTCGTTCACTGAGCTTTAACACTAAACTACATGAGGTTTCACTTTAATTTGACACAGTTCAGACCGGATCAATACTTTATTGTCTCTCTTCACCTCTAAAGTTTGATCAGATAACGTCCCGTGATGGAGACAGAAAGGGGCGGAGCTTCAGAGACACAGCTGGACTTCATGTCTCCTGTTTCCTGCAGTGGTTCAGGTTGTTGTTGTGTCAGGGAGACGGTTTCCATCCCTGAAGGCTGCTCACACACTCACACACTCACACACTCACACACACACTCACACACACACACTCACACACTCGCACACTCACACACACACTCACTCACACACTCACGCAGCTTTCATGGTTTGTTTTTCCAAAACACAAACACAGAACAAATGAATCCTGCGTGTTTCTCCTGCTGCTGATTAACTTGAATCGTCTTTGAATTAAATCAGTATCACGTAAAACTTCACTGAGCTTCACAAAAGTTCTTCACAGAGATCTGCTTTGTTAGTGTGATGTGTTGTTTCCTGGAACAAACTGATTTCTCCTCTACACAAAAATAGGATGCAGAACTTTTTATTTGCATCACATTTGTGTGGAATTTACTTAAAACATTCAGTGCGAGCAGTGAAATCAGAGCCGAATGAAGACACGAGACTCTCTCTGTAAAAACGTTTTATTATCTCAGACTATACAGAGGAACAAAGTTTGTGGACAGAAGAATTAATCCACGTCGTCTGGTCATTATAAACAAATAAGCTCCAGGAATTTTGCTTTAAAAAGCCAAATTATATACAAATCAAACCTTCCAAGCCGTTTCCAAATACACAGTCTGTTCCTGAAACAGCACACGAGTCAGCCGCGAGTCGCACAACACGTCAGAGGTTGTAAAAAACGTTTAAAAGTCATCTTGAGGCGCTCCGCCGTGGGTTACACACAATCCTTTTTTACATTTGAATAATTACATTCCCTGATGCAAATACTTAAGGTGCTGTACCGAAGATCAAGAGAGAAGAGGAAGAAGAAAAAGGAAGCCGAGGCTTCGAACTCAAGAGGGGTGATGTCAAACCCAAAAAACCCGATGATCTCATTTTCACCCATTTTGTGGTAGAATGTTCCAGACGTTTTAAGACCCGTGCGATGAGCTCTGACGGCGAGCACAAAGTCTCACGGCCCGCTCTAAACATCCTGTCTGAAAACCATTAAAAGGTGGCCTGTGGAGGTGCGTAATCGCCCCGTTCACCAGATGGGAGTGACTAATTTCTGGCTGCACAAGACGCTCGGTAAGTTTCCACCACCGTTTACGGGTGAACGAGCTCCCAGTCCGGCCCGGTGCTGAGCGGAGCGGAGTGGACTGGGTGTGACTGCTGGCTGAGAGGGAAAAAACCCTAAAAAACAAGGTGTGCAGAAGATTTTCAGCTCTTTGAGACAAAACGGACAGAATGGACTCGCCGTGCTCTGGTTGAAACCTCAGAGCCGCGACACAGAAAGTTAAATTAAAGCCTGTTGCATAATGAAATGTGTTTCCATTCAGCCGACAAAGAGCCGCAGCTCAGACGTTACAGGCACCATCTTGTTTCCATATCCAAGTGTTAGAGACGCCGTCAGAAAAAGTGCATTCAGTGCCAGGACGCAGAATAAATCACACTAAAGAAAGCAGAACGTCAGCTGCACTTTAGCGGCCGCTAGAGGAGGAAGAAGTTTTACTTTTTACGTAAGACTTTGTGGTCTGGTGGCTAATTTCAAGTCTCAGGAGTGTTGCAATGTGGCACACTGGTGATTTACAGAGTATAATCTAATGTTCCTCTGAGCCGGAACAGAAAACAATGGGACTCGAGCCGCGACAGTAAACAAAGCGTGAACTTGGAGGGTCACATCAGAAATGAAACGCTTAGAAAACCTCTATAAATACATTCGGCACCAAAAAAGTAAAAAAAAACTACAAAACAAAATATTTCATTGAAGGCAATTTTTGTAGTTTGCTGGTTTTCAGCGACCACTTCCTGTCTGATTTGCGGCCAATAGGACGACGTTATCCGCCTGTTAATGAGAAAACTACCTAGCAACCAGCTTCCACGATTACACCTGGAAAAACAGAGAGGCAAACCCGGTGAAGAACGCAGGTAACAGCAGATTATTATCAGGTTAAAGTGGTGGCAGCTAACAGTGGCTAATGCCAGCGATCACAGCTAACGTTAGCTCGCTCTGTTTCAAACCGTTTGGAGTTACGAACCTGTTAGAAAAGCCAGCGGATGAATTAAGAAACAGCTCATCCAGGATGTTTTTCTCCGGACTTTTTGACGAGTTTGATGAGAGTTTTATTACAAGACTTGCAGACTTGGGAGTTCTGAAGAATTTCCACACAGTAACTCAACAGTTTTTGCAGCAGTTTTGTTTCGCTGACACTGTTTACTTGCACACAACCCGCTGAGAAGTGAAATATATACAACACGTGTTGCACACAACGCTCAACACGTTGCATCTGCTGGCGGTGCGACTGCATCTCCCACCGTCTGATCCAAACGGGCCGAGATCACAAAGAGACAAATCTGCTGCGATGGCGAAAAGGAGATGAATGCAATCACACGCACACACACACACACACACAGACACACACACACACTCAGACACACCCATGCACACACACACTCTCACACACAGACCCAGAACAGTCCTGATGATCAGCGGAACAGAAGTGTTGGCTCCGGATCGTGTTTGTGCGAGCAGCTTTAACAAAGTCTCTCACAGGATATGAGCTGGAAGCAGCGAGAGAGAAAGTTCTGAACTCGCTCTCTCTTTACTCGTTTGGTAAAAAAATATCCAGAAACACACAAAAACAATCAAGCACCTCATAACGACGTGTTTTTTTTCTCTTCACAAACAGCTGGAGAGCGACTGAATCACGTCCATCACGGTTCTGAGAAAAAAACTTCCCTCACACGGGGCGCTGCCAACTTGGCTCTGTGCGGGTTCAGAACTCATCCAGCTCGTTACAGAGAGTCGGAGTCATTGTTCTGGTCCAAACAGAGAGAGAGCTGTTGGCTGGTGAGAGAGAGAGAGAGAGGGAGAGAGATCCTAACCCTGGGACTGTTCACTGGGCGTCCATTTTAACCTGTTTCAAAACAACTTGTTTTATTAGGCCATCTGCAGTCAATAAGCCCAGCTGGAAACGGGCCGCTTCAGAACAGCGAGCCTACTGCGCCTCTGTCAGCTCATACCACAGCGGACTGACGCAGTCCTTGTCTTTTTTTTGGTTTTCTTGTTCGCTCTTCTATCTTTTATGAAGTTGTCTTTACATCTTAACAGACTTTTTCTGTCATTTTTACTTTTTAAATATCGTCAGGAAGGCCGCTCAGCGCTGCGACCCAGACACAACAGTATCACAACAGGCTCTGGTGCCGGCGCTGACCCTGACTCTGGATTCTCTGGACGGGTTCCAGCCAGGGTTCGCTGCAGTCAGCTGCCACAGTACGTCTTGTTTTTTCTTACGATGCTCTATTGATCCCTGAGGCAGGAATGTGTCCTTCTTTGCTCTCCTCACAGAACCTCGTTCACTGAGATCTGACAGTACTTCACCATGTACGTGTTGAACAGAACCGGCCACATGTTGCAGTTCAACCGCATGCAACTGAAAAGAGACGATTACGTAACACAGACGTGGCAAATCCTTTCACCCACTGAAATCCAGGAGGAAAATAAAGGGCCGGGGGGGCGAACCTTCATCTATCTCTCCCGGTCCCAGAACCAAACCAGAATCTCTTTGCTGGGATCCTACACGTTACTAAATGACAGTTAATTTATGATAATCTGACATAAAACAGATTATTGACCAACAAATCTTTTTTCTCCAGATGAGAGAAAACACGTTAAAAACTTTTTTTAAAAGTGAAAATTTAAAATGGGATGCAAAAGTGTTGTTGATGACGTCAGGATCAAAATATGAATTTAGAACTGTTCTGTACTGACGTCAGGCCTCGGGTGGGTGAACATACGGGCCAGATCATGATCAGTATTATCAGATAATAATGCCTCAGTGCGATTTCTGTTGCAATTCTGTAAATTGCAAACAAAAAAACCACAAACCATCGAGACTTATCAATGAATAATAATAATCCAGTAGATGAGTAACGCAGCTGCTCTGTAGTCAAATCAAATTATCACAAAGTAACTGCCAACAGTGGAGGGCGAGACGATCTGCGCTCCGTCATTCTCAGACTCATCAAACTCGTCAATTTTTTTCCCTGCGATTCTTCAACTCCAGAAACAGAACAAGTGCAGGTTCAGAGAGGCCCGGATCTCTTCCCCGCTGCCCGACACGTCTGACAGCACCTGGATGGGAGCTAACGCCCGGTTGGCAGCTGGGACGCGGACCTGGAGCCTCTCACGGCTCTCTGGGAGCAGGCGTGCGGTTTGTCCAGGATATTGTTCCAGCAGATGGCCGATCGGTCTGTCTGGACGCTCGTGGCTTCGGTTACACTCGTCACAGTCGCCCGTGTGTCATCTGATCTCGCCAGGGAGGCTTCAAGACCAGATGTGCACAGATGTGATCTAAAAAAAAAAAAGAATTGATGCTAAAGCAGCTCCAGCTACCTGGTGATTCAAACGTACACAGCGAGCACACAGCTGCAGAAAAGAGTCGCTAAGTGCTCCTTATAAGAGTTACGTGTATTATCTACTGGCTCCTATCTGGACTAGAAGTTGACTCAAGAACTGGAGAGCTTTAAAACTGAGCCATGTTCACACTCACTTCCTGGAAAAGTGACCTATGATGCGTTAAAGCTGCTGTAAGCGTTGTCATCGTCTCCACGTCACCACACTCGCACGACTCCTTTCTTTTCGTCGACGCAGCTCTCTTCACCTCTTTCTTTAGATAGTCAGCTAAAGCCGTCGCTGAGAGCGCAAGAATCAGGAGCTTTCCTCAAGAAAACAACACATACGGCAGCTTTAAGTCATTGCTAAACGATGTAACCATTTACAAAGCCACCAGCTTTAAACCACTTTATGAAGAGTGCATTACAAATTAAATAATTAGGCGCCTTTAGCTGCACCAGCATCTGCAATCAGAAGGTGCACGTGCATGTAAAACACTCTCCTGTATATAACCATGACAAGAGGATAACATTGTGCACATTGTTTCTGCAAAGCATCACCTCTAACTTGAGCACATGAGCCGGGATGATGTCACTACAGCTTTCAAACCTCATGACTTATGTTATAGCTTGACAACTAAATATCCTGTAGAAAGACTTTGCAGCTGGTGCGAACGCTGCCAGAGCTCGTGTCCGTCTGCTGTACGAGTGCAGACACTTTAAACACAGCAGCAGGAGGAAAAGCTCTGAAGTCAATTATCTCCTTGAAGAAAATGCATCAGGGTGAGCGAGAGGAGCCTCTCGTGAAACGCTGCTCATGGCCGGAGTGACAGCGCAGCAGCCAGTCATACATGAAGCTAAGATATTCCACAGAGAACATGTCAGATGTGCAACTTTCCCTTTGCAGAAGGAGAACAAAACAAAACATCCAGCTGTGTCCTGTACGATCGCGCCATGAGTCGCTGGCCTCCACTGAGAACTTGTTGTCAGTAGATAAAAGTGAGGAGCAGGTTCTCCGGAGGCTCTGCAGCCGGCTCGCTGGGGTCTGCAGGGACCTCAGGTGCAGCAGAGGCCGGCAGAGGAAGAGGCACAGCCAGGTGGGGGAAGTCTTTGTAGAGGGAGCGAGCAGGCGGTCCCACCACAGTGTAGGCCTTCAGGGCTGACAGGCCGTTCAGCACGGCGACGTCCAGGAAGGTCACGTGGAAGGAGGAGGACAAGTCAAAGGAGAGGGCTTCGATCTCCGCTGTGAGCCCGGCTGCAGGGGAGACTGTGATTTCCTGGTCCGGGTAGGGAGCTTCCGGTGCTGCGCTGTGGATCCTGAGGGTCCGCAGCCCGAGCAGAGCCAGATACTGACTGTCCATCGGTTTTACTCCACAAAACGACAACCGCAAATGGCCGACCGTGCTCCTGTTCAGCAGCTCCTCCAGGATCCAGAGCTCCTTCACCCACACGGCGACCTGTCCCGGCTCCCCGAGCCCAGCAGGGGGCAGAGCCGAGCGCAGCACAGTGTGACACCTGCAGAGCGAGTTGGCGAGCGCCTCGTCGCAGTCCGCGATGGGCGCGGAGCAGCTGCAGTTCCGCAGGTTGTAGCCCGGAGCGCCGCCGTCGAACAGCAGCGTGGTGTTGACCGTCAGGGAGGGTTCAGGCGTGGGGGCGGAGTTTGTTGTCCGGGTGACCGGGGCCAGGAAAAACAGCAACCACAGTGACCATGGCAACGAGGCAGAGGAGACTGTGTTTGGAGACATCTCCATGGAGATCAAGCAGACTACATCTTCACCAAGTGGACGGTCTGGACAGTAGAGGGATGGACGAGGCTGCGGACACACAGGAGGACAGTTAGCATGTGCAGGTACGAAGACAAATGGCAGAGCGACTTCTGGTAAATACTGACAGAATAGTTCTGACCAAAGACCAAACATCAAGGCTCCATGCAGCTCGTCTGCAGGAACCCTGAGATTCCAGATTGATTCAAAAAGAAGTTATTTATGGGTGCATGCTAACACTTTTAGCTCAGATTTCATCTTAAAGAAGGGCCCAAATCTTCACGCAGTCCTCAGATACTTCAGCTGTTAACGAGAACAAAACCTCTCCTGACTTTCCATCAGCGTGAGTTCCATCTCTCATGTGAACTGTTCCTTTAAAAGAACCAAACCCCAGCAGGATCGGACCTTCACTCAGCCCTCCATGACTCACTGCAGCACTTCCCTTAAAACACATGACACACAAAGAGCGTCTCTCTCTCCCTCGCTGCCCTGCAGTAACCTGCTTCTGCTTTGCATCTGTATTTTTACAACATGTGGAGGCCAGCTCCAGACCCACAGCCAATTGAATTCAGCTCTTTATTTCCAGTCCAACCCTGGCTCTCACACACACACACACACACACACGCACACACACATAATTGAGCCACTTATTTCTTGCTCTCCAGTTTTACGGGGGAGAGGTCCTTCCAGGCCCGAGGCTACCGCGGATGGCGTACGGCTGCTTGTAAAAGTTCCTGCGCCACGCTGCAGCGCTGTGGTGAAACAGGCAGCCGGCCACATTAAATGTTCAGGAATAATGAAACACTGGTTTCTTTATTTCCTCACTCGGGAACGGTGGAAAAGTGGCCTGAATAAGCACTTTTCACGTCCAGAGTCAACGTTTCCCCCACGCTTCTTTTCTCTGAGAGACGAGAACTTTCCAGCGTTCAGGTTGGACACATTCGACTCGATTGTCTCAAAAAACCAGGTCTGGAAAAAGAAATCCATGTGATGGATTTCATACCAAAGACGCAGTTTTTTACATTATAAGTTACCATATTTACTCTGGCTTCTTTTCACCCGATAGTCGACTAGAAACCGTCTCCTCTCACTGCTCGAGTCTTCTTTTCTTTAGTTAAAAACACTCAGCGATCAGAACTAAGAACAGAGATAAAGGAAGTGAAACTGTCAGGATGACATTACTCTGATATTTATCTGAGCAAATCATTGATTTCTGTTATTTTAGTGCTTGAAATATCTTATACAGAAGCTTCAATATTAATAAAAACTAAAATCATAAAAGCTCTGAGTGTGATCGTAGTGATTAAGGACTTTAACATGTTTCAGGGTTTATTTTTTAGCTCACTAACATAGTAACGTTACGTCATTTACATCAAGTGATTTCAGTTTTGTATCATACGTACATTCAAAATGAAGTTTCAAGAATAATGTAGTTAATTTAACCCAAACCACAATGTTTTCCTGATCCTCACCAAGTCGTTTGGATACGAGGATGTGTGTTTTTCTCTTAACATTATGACTTAATACTCGACTTAAGTCTCTGATTATATTTTACGTCTCTCGAGTTAAACTCAGTGAAAAGAGACGACGGTCATTATTTTAGTGAACAAGCGAGTGAATACAGATTCTGAATAAGCAGCTTTTAGGTTGATTTTAATCAGCCAGAACCAGAAGATTCAAGTTTTTACAACATTATTAGTGTTAATCGTCTAAAGTGATTAAAAACCACGTTAACGTGTTTCATGGTGGATGTAACCTGTCAGCTTCCTACGTTTCACTCAATCTCTGGTCTTTTTCTTCTCTGGACTTGAGATATTTGGGATGTTCACCGGAATAATTAACAGCTTTTCAAGACGTCTGCACATTTTACTCTGTTCCCGTTTCTCCAGGAAACACTCCCCCCCTTTTTTTCTCTGCAGCCCCTTTACGGGTCACACGGGACATTATTTATAGAAATGTTCTCTGACTGTACTCCAGATTTCTTTGACAGATTTTTTCCCAGAATGCGATACAAAAGAAAAAAAACAACAGTCCATGAGCGTTGAGTGTGTGGAAGGAGGACAAAGTGTGGAGGATGTGAGAGTCAGAGATGTTGTAGAAGTCGTAACCGACCCACATCTGAGACGGACGAGTCACAACTGTGTGTTCTGAGAGCTTCAGTTTGGTGGAATGAAAAGTGGAAACTCCCTCAAACCAGCGTGGAGAATTGTGGAGTAAATATGAACGTGTGTTGAGGTTTCCTTTGTTTGTTGCTCTGGTAAATGTTGGTGTCGGTGTGATTACGTTACAAACACGATTTCCATCCAAACGAAGCACAAACTGTAACTGAATGTCCAGAAAATGTGCAACAAGGAACAGAAAATGTGGCGTTTTATGAAGTTTGTGGAGCAGATTCTCCAGCCTGTGTCATTAAATGATTTATTGTATAATTAACAGGCATGAAAAAACTATTGTTGAACCTCAAACAATCAAAATCTCTGTGGAAAAACAGGAAAGACTCGATAGAAAATAAGGTTACAGTCACACAGGTTTGACTTTTTCGTCTCTTCAGTTGATGTTAAAGTCTCGTTTTATTTGATTTTTGATCTTGGAAAAGTTGAAAGTTCAATGTGTATTTGTCTTCACATATTGATTTGAGAGTTGAGGATAATTTGTGCCTTTTTTTAGACTCTCTGGTGACTCTTATATGTTTCAGTCCGTCGGTGAGGAATAACTTTATTTCTAACGACCTTAAAGTTTCTTCATCGGGGACAAAAGCAGGAAACCAAAGATGTTGAAGGGGTTAAAGTACAATTTGGCATTAAAGTCCCACTTCTAGTGTCCTGACGGCGCTTCTATAAATAAACGTGACTTCACTGTGGTTGGTTTACAGTAGCAGCTGCCCTCCACACACACACACACACACACACACACACACACCGCCCGTCCTCTCCGTCCTCCACCGTCTTACCTCACTGCTAATATTAGTCATCGTCTTTCCAGCTGTTCCCAGCGTCTGGCGCTCCCACACATTATATCACCCGCTTTCTCTCTCTTTCCATTCGTCTGTCCTCTCTCTCTCTCTTTACCGAGCCCATTTTCTTTCTCCTCTGTCTTTACTTTCCTTTCCTCCATCTCCATCTCTGTAATCCCTGCGTCGGGCTGCAGCTGCAGGACCGGATGCTGGCAGGGAGGAGATGAAAATCGACCACTAAAAAAACACATTCCACAGCGCTTTAATGGTGATGCTGCGTGTGTTTTTATTTAAATCCTTTCTGATTCTGTTGCTGGTGGAAAGCGAGAGCGTTGCTGTATCTGACAGAGAGCGAGAGGAGAAACCAGAGAAGAGTTGGTGTGTTTGTGAGAAAGCGAGGCGGCCGGCGGTCCTCGCGGCTCCAGCTTGTTAAAGGAGAGGCTCATGCATTCCTCTGACATCATCCACCGCAGGCACCAACCCTAATCCTCCCTTCCTCTTTCTCTCTCTACACCTCTCAGCTCCACTTGTCCTCCATCTCACCCATCTCTCCTCAGCAGCTGCAGCTCTGGACGGGTTTCACGTCTAAAAAACGGCGAATATGCACGTAAAAGTCAGATTACAGTTGATCAGAAGAAGTTAGTGATGGCGTCGTCCTCGTTAAGTGTCAGTAACACGTCTGATGGCGCGCTGAAGTCGTTTATTTTATAGTTTCCTTCTTGTCAGCAGATTAAATGATTAAGACGTCCGACTGCTTCACACTGAAATCATTAGAGAACAATAAGAAGTTGTTCCTGCATCGGTTTGTTGACTTACAAGCCAAGATTAGATTATATCAGTTTATCTTATCCTGGAAAATGGGTCATTTTCATTATCCGACTGATTATCTGGGCCGATATTCAGCATTTCTATGATTATCTGTTTCTGTGTTTATTGTGTCTGATTGCTGATTGAACGAATAAACACATTCACTTTGGCTCCGGTCACGTAATCAGTGTCACATTACGTTCACATTACACGCTAATTATCTGAGTTTCCGACGAGGCTGCCGAGCAGAAATGTTTCAGGGAACCTGGAGACGTTTGGAGCTGGTTATTTATCACAGCGAGTCGGTTCTTTCCATCCGTGATCGACCAAAACAGAAAACATACAGTTGCAACAAAAGTTTGAACTTGACGTGCTTGGATAAGTTATTCTGGTGAGTGGTCAGGTTCAGGAAAAGATTATGTTCCAGGTTAAAGATCCTGTTTGTGAGAAAAGTTGTTGTTTGGGACACTTTGGGATTGAAGGTCGAGTCGGCCAACATCCCAATTTGTGGGTGTTGCGAACGAGTTGTGAATGAAAATGACAAATAGGAACTTTAAAACTATAATCAGTCACAGAAGTTTGGTTACAGAAGAGAAGTTATGTGACTGTGAGAGTGAAGAGAAGCTGTGAAATGCGGAGCAGACGGACGAACACTTAAACTCAGGATAAAGTCAAGGAGAGCTTCAGATTTATGGTGTTGAAAACATAATAATTGTTGCTGCTTTGAATATGAATTAATGCCTCAAAACTTCCTCATGAATATATGATTATAATTCAGTAATTGCCTGAAACAGCTGCAGTAATATCGTGTCATTCGTTGGTGGTTTCGGTTCTTCAATAAAAATATAAACATCAGCCGACGTGTGGATGTGAATACTTCACCTCTGTGAAGCTGCTGGAGCCGTAAGCAGTCGAACATACAGTTTGTTTAATGAAGTGTAAATAGTTCATAGTGTTTATACGTTTTTACCCATAAAGCCCGTTTCCACGTCTGCAACCTCGTCTCCTTATATAATTCCTTCTATACGTCTGCAGCTGCTGAAGACGCCCCTTCATGCATTTTTTCCTGCATTACGCCCGCGGGAGGTTTATTTTTTATTGACTGTTGTACAGTAGAATCAAGTTAGCAGGCTGTAAAACTAAAAACTCCAGAGTCTCATAACCCGGCTAATCTCCAGATCGCTCCTCTGAGTTCGGTCGAGAGCAGAAACTTGATTTTTTCCCCCCAAACGGATTCTCCGGAGTGTTTCAGCCGGAGTTTGGCAGCCGGAGTCAGAACACAAACAAGTGTCAGAGTCGCACAAGAGATATAAGTAGTATTTACAAGTAGTTTGGTGAGATCTGATCACTGTAACACAATTTAGTTCTATTAAAACACATCTGACGCTGGAATAAAACACAGAAGGTGTAAAAAGTACGCAGGAAAGTCTGATATTGAGTTTTAGTAAATTATAGATGAATATTTAGATGCATGTTCAAACTGTATCTGCTCCGATATTCAGCACGTTTCTATTGGAGTCAGCGTTTTATTTTAAAGGAGCAGTCTGAAGAAAAATGTTACTGAGCAGAGAAACTTCCTCAAACCCACAAACTAAATAATCAAACGCTCTCTGACCTCACAGGACGACTCAGTTTACACTGTTTTACTTTGTTTACTATTTCTAAATAATCTCTTTGAAATTCTACGATGTCTTCTTTACTTCTTGTCCAACTTTTAAAAGCTAGAGTCAACCAGTAATTACGTGCCATGCTGACACATACTGGATTTCACCGATGATATTAAGGATATTAAGCACGTTTTAAAGGTTTGACTTTGAGTTTTTGATGTTTGGATATCAGGAAAACTTCTAAACAGCTTCTTTATTCAGTTAGATAAAGATAAATATTCCTGAGTTTGTATTATTACTGCATTAACTAGTAGAGTTTGAATTTCTCCTCTAAAACAACAAAGTGCCCCCGTAAGAAATAATCTAATATTAATCTATATATATATTGTGCAACAGAGAAACCATACGTTAACTAGTTGGTTAGGAAAGTACAAAGGGAATCAGGTTTATTAGGAGAATTAGAGTTTAAAGTCTCTAAGGAAGAAATACAAAGAGAAATCTGTTTGTTTTTTTTAAGCATCAGTGAATTTGTGTCTTATTTGTTCAGATGTTAAACGTGGCGTTCCTCAGGGACGCGTTATCGGACCTTCTCTGTTTTCTTTACATGTTCTTCCACTTGTGCAACAGAGTTTCTCACCCCCGTTATGCTGACGATTCACAACTGTACACATCTGTCTCACCTGCTTCTCTGTATGATCTTGTTACCTGTCTCACTGACATGAACAACGTGGATGACTGGAAATGTTTTAAAAAGAAAAAAAGAGAAAACAGAAATGCTTCTTGTAGAACCATGTGAGGAAGGTCAGACTCGTGACAGCGTTGGTGAGACATGATTTTAGATTCTGATCTTAAATTTGATCAGGTAACAAAAACATACTTTTATCATCTTAGGAACAAAATAATTTTAACTCAGAATGATGCTGAAATGCTAAATCATGCTTTTATTACACATTATTTAGATTTACAAAGTTTTTTTCTGGTCTTCATAAAACTTCCAGTAGAAAACTACAGATAATTCAGAAGAAAAGAGTCTTCACTTTCTAACAGTATATTTTAGAATTGATTTTAAAGTCACCATCAGCTGCTTTTATTTTGAAATATTTAAAAAATCTGGTGAAGCTGCTTTCTGCCATTTCGACCATAAACTTTGGAGCCATCTTGTAAATTTGACTTTTAACATGAAGTAACTGCATCATGTTTATTATTTCAGTGTTCGTAATGTCAAGATTTTCATATTATCATTAATATTCTTATTATTTTATTGTTTTATTCATGTGTCTGTCGGCTTTGTGTGTATTCTTTTAGTTTTGTCTTCTTTGTGAAGCACTTCAACTGGACTTATTTCAGTGTTTTGAAGGCGTTTCAGCTCTTTTTATGTGACCCTGATCCTCTTTGGTACAAAAGTCTTCTAGAAATACAGTATCATGAAAACAGATGCAGTGATTTTAATTTATTTAAAGAAATCCGAGTTTCTTTTTTAGATTTGAGTGACAAAATAAATACATTTACTTAAAAACAACAAAGTAAATCAGATATTAGATGAACAGCACTGTTCATTCTCCAGTCCAGCGACAGAACCAGAGTCCGGTTCCTCTGACAGATTACGTAACCGGGCTGTCTTTAGGTTCTTCACTGGTTTCAGAGTCCGTATGATCCTCAGCACAGAAACATAACCTGATTAATGTTCTCTTGAAGATGAAGCTCAGTTTGATTGACAAACATCTGATGACTGATGAAACAGATCCAACATTTTAGCAGCAGGAGAGAGTGATAATGGACTTACGTGGACTGCGGCTCAGTTCTGGTTCTGGAGGCATGCTGCTGCTGCCGTCTGGATCCAGGCTGATCTATCCAGCTTCCTCAGGCGGTGAGAGCAGCAGCGGCAGCTTCCACATCTGTCTGCAGGTTGACCGGAGAACCACATCTGTCTGTCTGCCAGCAGAGGAGAGAGAGGCCGTTAGGATGGAGAGCAAACGGAGGAGAGGAGGACGAGGACGGACGGACAGAGCTCTTACTTTCAGAACACTGGATGGACTCGGACTCTCGGTCCATTTTCTCTGACTTCTTCTCATCTCTTTTTTCTCCTTCCCTCTCTCCTCAGCCCACTCTCCTCCTCTGTAGGACCCGCCTCTCATTTTCCACGGCCGCACTTTCCCTCCAGAACACACAATGATTGTGTTTGCTGCCATCTTGTGGCATCAAACACTCCATCACAGCTTCACAACACCAGATCAGCTGCTTCCTGAATGATCGCAGCACTTAAACTAAACTGAAGATGTAGATTAGATTCCAAACCGTGACCTTGAGAAATATTTGAGATTCGAGGTCTCTCTGCCTCTTTAATTGACAGAAAAAATCAATATGGTGTTAAACGAGCAAAGTTCAGAAAGTTCTTCTCTGCAGGGCGTCTGAAATGTGTTTAATCAGTCTCGGTTGGTTTGTGACTCACCGAGGAGGACGAGGCGACACAGAACCAGAGCAAGCTAAGAGAAGAAGAGGCCACATGTTCCTGTAGTTTGGTACGATCCAGGTTGTCTTACCTGAAGCATCTTTAAAGACTGAATGACATCAATCTATATCACACACTCAACTAACGAGATGAGGGAATTGAGGAAATGGTGCTTTCAAGTGCAAGCTGGAAATTGGACGCTCGCTGCAAACTGATTTAACAGTCGAGGTCACTTCAATAAAATGTTGTATACGTTTTGTCCTCGTGTTTACCCGTTTTGCAAAAGTGATAGACAGCGCCGCCATTTCATGCAGCAAGTGTGATTAAAGCTGTCATCAGCTGTCCTGTTGCTTTATAGTGTCTAAATATTTTTGCATATGACCCAACAAACAAGAGGACGTGTGCATCAGAGACGATCAATCAGCTGAACACACTTGATGTTTCTCAGTTCAGCGCCTGCATTCTTCAGAGGAGCATTTAAAGGCCAATTACTTCACAACACAGCGTGAAGATGCTCCTTCTTCTCCCTGTTTCTGGAGGATGCACCGCTACGATCCTTCGTGGCCTCACATATCCCAAGATTCTTTGCACGCCCAAAAAAGAAGAAAGAAAGAGAGAAAATGGCGACATCACGTGGCGTAGATCGTCACTTTCACGGGCCTGGGCGGCAGAAATCGTGACGTAAGAGTAAAACATCTGGTGACGCAAACAGGAAATGCTCCAAAGGCGAGACCGTCCCATTTAACAACGGCTGACGAGGTTAACAAGGTCTCTCTGAAGGACTCGCCTTCAAAGACCTCAAAGGCCGAGACCTTCAGAGGATGCAGACCCTGAACTGAGACGCAGCAACAGACAGAACTTCACTTCGTTTGGTTTCTGCTGCTCGTTTGTAGATATTTCAGCCTGATTTAATTTCCCTCCATTGAAGCCGTCCACAGAAGAGACGAGTCTACAGGCTCCCGTTAATACATGTAAACAACTGAAACTGTGACGTGAGCGAGTTTTAACTCCTGTAATGTTCATCAAACGTGAGCAAATCAAGTGCAAAGACATTAATTATCAACTAGCAGTGATGGCAAGTTACTTCCAAAATGCAATATATTACATATCACTAGTTACTATAATTTTAAAGTAATATATTACATTACAATATTACTGTCTGTGCAGAGTAATGTATTAATAACCTCCACAGAACAATTAAACAGCCTCGATCTTGGACTCAGTGATGAGCAGACACAGGATCAGAGTCTGACTTTATTACTGGGATCAGACGATGGAATCTGGATCAGCAATGACTTCACTTTAACACCCGGATGTCATTTTATATCTCTGGTGTTTGACGCTTAGACAAGTGTCCTCGTTTTCCTCCTGATCCAAACGTTTGCACGCTCAAACACTTTTTAATGTGTGAACACGAGGGGCGGCGTCCGCTACGAGGAGACAGTAAAAAGACAATAAAAGCAGTTTTACAGCAGCGATCATTTCGATATCATCCAGCAGATAGAAGATCTCACTAAGCAAATATCACAGCTTTGACTGTGTGTGTGTTTCATCCTTGTGTTGTGGGTGAAGGTGAGAGTGTGTGAGCTGAGGTCACGAGGCTGAAGCTCAACAACCCTCATATTTGCACAGCAACAGCTGCTGTTGTAGCAACCGGACCAAAAAGATCCCGACGAGAGGAGCAGAGCAGATGGAGAAACTGGCTCCTCTCGCTCTGAGGCAGTGAGATCACTTCCTGTCGGGGTTCTCGTGTTGGCGAGGACGATCAAGATGGCAGCCAGGGGCGACGCTGCTGCACCAGAACACCCAGTACTCCCAGAACCGCGGCGCTGGGTGGAGGCGCAGATGGCTGCTGGTAATAATGTGACAGACAGGCGCTGAGTTTCCTCCTCCTGCTCCTGTTAATATTATATACATGTGTGCATATTTTTAATTTACTTCTCAACAACCAGGAGACAGTTTCATCCAGTAAACCAGTAAACTCTTATTATCTCTCTAATCTAATTATCTCTAAGAGATGAACTACGATTACACCACCAGGAAGTCTGTTGACCGGACGCTAATCAGTGCTTAGCATAACGCTAACAACATTATTTTTATTCGGCATCATCACGCCGCCTTCCCAACATCACCAGACTGATTTCAGACGCAGCGAGACGAGACAAAGACGTAAAAGCCGTAAGAAGCCGTAAACAGAGGGAGACTGGAATGTGGAGAAAAGGCGTGTTAGTGTCTCGTATCGGCAGAGAGTTTCTGATTTTCTCTCTTTGTTTTGTTTACTCTGAGTACATGTCAGAGCTGTAATCTATTACTTTACTGGAGGAAAGAATCAGTACTTCTACTTTTACTGGACTCTGTTTTTGCCAGAGTACCTGAGCGTCTCCTGGAGGACAGACTGTTTGGACTGTTGACTCGTCTGCATCTCATCAAAACTATTCAGCGGTTTCACGCTTACAAATGTTGAAACTCGCTCTCTAACAGTTGGAGTGAGACTCAAAAATCTGCTTATCTTATAAATCAAACCTTTAAATCAGCAGAAGGTGACAGAATAACACATCAGCTCTGTTATCACTCAGTATTCTGTGACGTTACAGCAGCTCGTTAATCCTTCGTGTCATTTCAGTCTTAATGTTTTCCGGCAGAAGTCGTGTTTCATGTTTTATTCTCCGTCACGTCACACAAACGCAGCTGTGACACATTTTATGATCGAATGTGACGGTTTAACATGAAATACAGAAGAATTCCAGCTGGATTAATGAGGCGACATAAACAACTTCATGAAGCTACAGATAATGAAACATAACTGAGAGTCTGTGTCTGCAGCAGAGCTGCACAAACATCAACAGGTCACACAACAAACAAACACACACACAAACAAACAAACAAACACACAAACAAACACACAAACAAACACACAAACAAACAAACACACAAACAAACACACAAACTGTTGACTCCTCTGGTTATTTACTACTTTATTTATACATCCTAATAATATATTCTTTGTATTGACAATTAGTGACGTTTTTCATACATTGTAAAAAAAATAAATAATAAATCTGTATATTTTTCCAAAATAGATTATGTAGTAAAATATAAAAAAACACATTTTAAGTAATAGATGTTCAAATAAATATCAGTATATATTATCAGTGTATTATCACAGCACACTGGCACGTATTGTAACATTTAACATCTCAGTATGTGTTAACATCTTCCTCACACACACACACACACACACACACACACACACACACACACACACACACACACACTTCCATCGACAGTAAACTTGANNNCACACACACACACACACACACACACACACACACACACACACACACACACACACACACCTATAGAGTTGGCTCTGTTTGGTTAATTCACAGTAAGAGATGGATTTCTTGGAAGCAGCAAACAGCTGTGCAAAGTGTAACTTTCTGTTGAAAACACCTTGAGTTCGTATGTGTGTTTGTGTGTTTGTGCTGCAGAGGAACAAAACTACAGACACTGTGAACGAAACTGAACGATGTGACGTCTGTTCAGGAAACCGCAGCCGTCACTACCTGTTTTATCCAAAATTCAAACCTATTATGCGTCACTAGTCTCGTCACAAGACTTGGATGCAATTTACAGGAAAGTGAAATTAAAAGTGTGCAGGTTAAAGCAGGAAGTCAGGCAGACTGAAGTGTTATCTAAAGTTTCTCCTGCAGTAACATCTGATGCTGTCAGTCTGTCAGTTTTCTCTTGTTTGTATGAGTGCCTGAGAATAACAAGAGACATCCAGCTAACGTGTTCCTCCGTCATCAGACCCTCAGACAGAGTGAGGAACCCCCCGACCTTTTAGCACGGAAAACAATTAAACCAGTTGCGAGCGAAGCTAACGAGGTGTTAGCCAACTACTTAGCGAGATAAGACCCTGATAAAAGTAACTCAGACTCCAAGATTACTGCCATTAACTAACTTGTATCGAGAAGAGGAAAAAAAGGAAATTACAGTTAAACCTGTTAGCGACTCGTTGAGCAGGCGGGTTATATTGTTCACACAGAAACCATGAAAACAAAATTAGGATTTCAAAAGACGTTCTTACACACAAACGGTTGAAGTGCTTACAGGCGTCTTTACACAACAACAGCTTTGGGCCTTATTAACGAAAAACATCTGAGATTAAGAGAATGAAGTGGTGATGTTGTGAGTGTAGAAGTATAAAACAGATATCATAAATATTACAATAACAAAGTCTGAAATTCAAGGCAGACGGTTCTGACAAAAGCAAAACAAGAAGCATAGAATTCAAAAACCAGGAAGAGCAAATACAAACTAACTGTGAGGAGCAAAGTAAACACGAGGAACACAAACAGAAAGGTGGCGTCAGGAGAACACGCTGTCAGAGGCGTCTGAGGGAAATAATGCAGGTCAACCTGATGAAGTCAGCTGATTCATCCAGAACCCTCGGATGACGACACCAGGCCGACGGAAACACGAGAACGTTGATGAAACAGTGATTTAACTCATCAGTCGTGGTTGTGTTGTGTTCACTCAGCCA
Organism: Diplodus sargus; assembly: GCA_903131615.1. NCBI lineage: Eukaryota > Metazoa > Chordata > Actinopteri > Spariformes > Sparidae > Diplodus > Diplodus sargus. Next base: position 33,016 of record CAEMYA010000427.1, on the reverse strand, counting down.
CAGAAGCAAATATAAAGCAGTTATTCTTATTTTCTTCCCTCCTGGAGTTGCAGCTCAGCCCGACTTCATCCTGTGAACATCATCGGCCGGCTGCAAACCCTGACTTTGATTATATGATCGCATCTTGGTACCGTCATGTGAGCGCAGAACTAAAACCTGCATCTACACGTGCAGGAGGGCAGAAAGATTCAATCTGTGCTGATTCCACAGATCTCACATTGTTTAGCCGTGAGACACGAAAACACCTTTGCAGCCTGTCAGAGGTCGATGTAAAGCTCAACATACCTGTCTGACTGCGTCCTCCGTCAGAAACCCATCCGCTGTTTTCACGTCTCCAAGGAGCCGAGCTGAACCTTCAACAGGGCGTCCGAAACCTCCTCCTCCTCCTCCTCCTCCTCCTCCTCCTCCTCCCTCTTTCTATTCTTCTCTAGCTCACTCTCCCAGACTTTCTTTTCTAACCCCCCCTCTCTGTAACCATGGCAACAGGCCCGGATTGTTTCACCATTATGCCAGCATGAAAAAAAAACAAAAAATGCTGCATCACTGTCACGTTCTGCTGAGCGGGTCGACACCAAAACATCAGCCTGGTTTCTTTTCCCCCAAACAAAGAAAATAGTCAAACATGACTCTCTCTGGTCTGCAGAGAAAAACAGCTGACTGTTTATTTGGTCGGGAGCAATTGAGTCCAAACAAGTCGAGACGGACGGGGAGAGTTGTGGGAAACGCGGTTCATTAGTAACAGGCGATAGTTGAGTGACTCACAAAGACGAGGCGCGGTTCAACCGCTTGAACCGAAACTGTGACGTCACCTAGTCCAACAGTTTCATATTGTTCAACTGACATTTTTAGGGATATTCATCATCTGATAGTCCATAAAATCATGAAGAGATTCAGAGAAATCTCTGTCCGGACCACCAACACCAAATGCCTGTTACCTTTTTAAAAAAAGATACACTATTTTCATGCTGTACTTTAAGCACAGGACGGGCAAATGGGCCGAGAGGGCGACAGGGTGGAATCAGACCCGGGCAGCTGTGCTGAGGACACAGCAGCTGTACGTAGGAGGCATGTTGATGCTCGGGCGCCCTGGATGATTGATTTTTATTTCTGACTTTTCGTGGCTTCATTTGAAGAACAGGTGAAGAGCGACAATCAAATCCGGGCTGCTGCAGCGAGGACACAGCTTCTTTACACGGGAGGCCTCCTCTACCGACGGAGCTCCTGAGACGCCACAAATACCTGTAAGCTTTTTTTAAAATGTGTATTACTTTGGTGTGTCCTGACTTTATTTTAAGGACAGGTCAAGTAAATAGTGACTGGTGGGAATTGGGGGAAAGAGAAGGCCTGACAGGCTGTGCTCCGGCCCGAGCAGCTTCGACGAGGACACGGCAGCTGTACATGGGGTGTTTGCTCAACCAAGCGAGCTACTGGAGCGCCAAGTTACCTTTTTTGGCTTTTCATAGCTTTATTTGAAGGATAGGACGGGCAAAGCGCATCAGGAAATAGAAAGAGAGAAACAAATCCAGACAGCTTCCACGAGGACACAGCAGCTATACATGTTCCCTCTAAATCTCACTTTCTCTGTGCTATCCACGCTGCAACCAAAACAAGAAGAGGGATGTTTCCCTCAGGTAACGTTAGAACAGCTGGAATGGATTGTGAGGCTCTCCAAAGTCAAAGGCCCCATTCCAGCCTTTCACCCCATTATACAGAATAGGGCTTTTCCACCAGGTCTGGGTACAAATATATTTCAGTGTTGGTACGATCATGGTGTTAGAGTTGTTGGCGATCTATTTGAGGATGATAAATTGTTATCTTTTGAACAGATCAGAGCCAAATTTGGTGTACCATCCCAACATTTCTATGGCTATCTTCAGGTTAGACACTTCATCATTAGTCAAGATCTCCCTGAAGCTCAGCCAATAGCCTCAGATATCGACTCAATCTTATTACAGTGCCGCCAAAATAGGACAATTATTTCCTACTTTTATGGAAAACTACAGTCCCTTACTTCATGTAATATCGATAAAACTAAAGGTCTATGGAACAAGGACTTGGAAACTGAGTTTGGTGCGGACGCATGGTCCAGTGCAGTGGAATCAGTAGGTAAAACCTTTTTGTGCAACAGGCTAACAGAGAGTCAATACAGGATCCTTCATAGAATACAACGTACACCCAAATCTCTCAATTCTTTCTATCCTGACATTTCTCCCCTCTGTGTTAAGTGCAAGCAAGAAGTTGGGTCGTATATACATTGTATCTGGAGCTGCCCTTTAATATTTACATTTTGGGGGAAAGTCTCACAGGAAATAAACTCAATTCTTGGTAAGAGCATACAAATAAATCCTGGATTGTTTCTGTTAGGTCTCTCAGAAGAGGGACTTTCTCTATCAAGCCCCCAGCGAAAACTCCAATATAAGCCTCTGTTGTTAGCTAGGAGATGTGTACTTTTCAAACCTAGACCTCCAACTGTTAATCAGTGGTATGGAGAAATATTAAAAGTTCTACCTATGGAGCGCCTGAGTTCTGTTTTAAAGGGGAACGTGATCTATTTTGAGAAGCTGTGTGCACCTTTTTTGGACCGCCTACAGTAGACTGGCGTCCCTCACACTCCTCTGTACTTGCATAACCTTGTTTTCTGGGTATTGTTTTTATCTTATTGCCATAACTGTCTATTTGCTGATGCATTTGTGATATGTAAACTGTGGACTTTATAAGAAGTTCCCGTGTAAGGCCTTGTACAGTGCTGTATCACCTGTCTGTCTTGTTTCTTTCTTTTTTCCCTCCCTTACCTCCAACTATGTTATTCTGTATGGTAAATGTATTTTGCTTGTACCAACCACCACTGCTATCATTTATGTTCTGTGTTTTGTGTTTAATCTAAAAATTCAATAAAATA